>JADANM010006225.1:3234732-3253785 GCA_026213755.1 Eurema hecabe
TTATAGGAAGCAAAAAGTTCGGATTCAATCAGACGAGACATTATATTGATTCCTGAGATTGGTTATAATGGAATGTATCTTTTTTCGTTCCGTATGGATTTTTGTTAGTTACTTATAATATAACCTATGGATAAATATTGTATTACTGTAGAAGGCTTTCTATATAGTTCGGATTTAATAATATCTGGTTATAAACTTCTAAGGCTAAGAGTCTCGGAAAAGCTTTACTTTATTTTAAAAAAATGTTGAAAGGAAAATATTTCAGATTCACTGCACGGTATAAAACAAAATCGCATTTTATGTCCCTATTTTTACTAAGTAAATAGTAATAATTATTTATTGTCAAATGAAATACACCTTAAAACAAGGGATTAACAATTAAAGCAAAAAGTGTTTTCACAACTGGCGGCCTTTCATATATAAATAAATATCATATAGTGGCCTCTTATTGGTTAAGATTCTAGCGAAAAATTATTGCAGAGAAAAAACACTCTCTTCTAATGGTCAAAAAATAAACAGCAAAAATTTTTATTTTATTCGGATATAAAAATTCGATATAAAAATCCCATCAATCATCTTCCAAATTTAAAATATGGAAAAGTTACAGATACCATAAAGTTTTCGTTAAATTAAAAACTTGTAAATAAGAAATACAATGGCAATATAAATGTCAACACGGCGATATTTTAAAAGTCATTACCAAAAGTTTTGTGACGCGTTTCAAAGTTTCAAAGAACGTTGAAAAATAAGAATTCCATAACTTTCACTTCATTAGACTTTTAAATGGCGCTGCATAATTTAATTCTTTTCCAAGTTATTATATTTTTATTGTTGTTTTTTTGTGTCGCTAGGAATTAAGCAATAAAGTCGCGATTAAAATTTGCACATTGACATATACTAAGCAAGGATATCGAGAATTTATTAGACAAAACAGAAATAAACTTTCCAATTATATATTATTAAAAACTTACGAATTATATGCCCGAAATCCCACTCTATTTATTACGATATCAATGTCGACATTGTTCTTGCATCAGTTACTAATACCAATATTCAAATACAACACTACTGACAGATGTCAACTTTGACATTTGACGTAACGCAACACTGACAGCCACCATTCTGAATCATAGATCTATTACTATCCGTATACTATTACCATTGTTGTAGATTAAATTTTATTTACTAAAGAGCCGTGACATTTTTTAGCCTGAAGTTTTATTGTTAACAGATAAAATTGTATCTCTGCATTCCAAATAATGAATATTTAAATTTATTATTCCACGTCAAAAAAAAACTTCGATATCCTGAAAATAATCTTCTCATTATATCTACTTAATTAAAATATTATTCCATCGACTATATTATATAAAAATAAACAATGTTTTATAACTATATTTATGCGTTTGCGACGCATTCTTCTTGTCATTGTTTATGGTCGGCTTCGTTCGTAAGTTTTTAAACATCGATTTAAGTTCGAAAGGTTAACGTTATACAAAAACTCCTTTAATGAAATAGATTTTAGTTGAACTGAGTCTTTATTATCCTTATACTAATTTTCATCATCCTCTAACGCGTTAGTTTTTCCAAAAACTATATAAAAATAAACATAACGATACATTTAAACATTAAGATTTTCTATGAACAGTAATACTTAACAAACATTCTAATTGCTTCATATATTTTAATATCATATACAAACATTCTACCAATGCGCATCGAAAAGCGCGATCAAAGCTTTAAATATCGCTACAAAAAGACCCGAAATCACGTGAAAGTAAATAAAAAGCTTACGCTAAAGACCTTAAACTGCACATTATACATCTGTTTATCGTTGTCACGGGAGCTGAACCTATCTGAATTGAACCTTATAACGATAGTTATAAGGTTGCAATTCAAATGAACGACGCCTATTTTCACTGCGTTTAAAAAACCGCCTTCATTTGTCACCGGCAGATGCAGTGGAGTCGGATTTAAGGCCATTATAAACGCGTGTAAACATACAGATTAAATGTGGATTCTTTACTGCGTAGTTAAGAATTAAGTCGCTTAGGACGTTTAGATCTTTGTAACTTTCTTCTTTGTACTTATATTGCACAACTCAGGGAAACCTTCTGTGGAAGCTGTGCAAATGTAAATTATGTAATGATTTTCAATAAATGTATTTTTATTTTATTTTATTTTATTGCCTTTTTTTACAGTGGGGAAATCCTCATAGGATACCCATGGACCTCGGGGAAGGACCACGGGTTATGTCCGTTACTTCTACCGACCAAAACCCCACTGTTTATCGTTCTGCCGCAGCGAGTGGGGATCCCGGGTACCTTTGTAGACTCTTGCGCGAATATTGCCTGCAGTCTGTGACTAGCGCGGAGGACAGTGCTCAAACGTAATACTACTTATTCTTAAGTTCCTTCATTGAAGTCCTCCAATCTGTACATATTAACGTGTTGCTAACAAATGTAAAAAAAATTTAATAAACTATATTAGTCGCTAGCTATTAAACCTCTTTGGTTTGAACTTGAGTTCAGAATTTATTTGATAGCATACATTCATTAGGACTGCTAAAGACTATTTAATATTATGCTAAAGAATTTGGTTACAAGAAAGCGGACGAAACTCGGGGCATGACTAGTTAAAATGTGGAGTTTAAATGTGGAAACTTAGATTTACTACCGTTGCGGTTACAAGAAATAATGGAACATTCGATTCGAATCTAGTGTGTTCGATAGAAGCAATTTTTGAAATTACTACAGCAAGCTTCTGTGTCCCTGGTACCTTTTTAACGTAAAAAAGCCCGTTTAAAATCCAAATCTACTATTTAGTAGCCACCCAAAAATCACCTGGTGATTGAAGATTCTCCTTTGACACGATCCCAGGGAAAAATGATAGGGTTTTTGTGAAGAATTAAGTCACTATGATATACGGTTACAAATGACGTCATATCATGCGTCATGTGACGTCACCGCTCGTTTGCACTTCCGTGATACGGCGGGCGGTATATTTTATTTGCCCGGGACGGACTAAATTATTTGTATTGAAATATATATTTTTATAAGAAAAGTTTAGATCAAAAATTTTAGTAGTTAAGGAATTGTTACTGGCCAGTAAAAGATGAACGGTCACAAATTGCATTGACTGTTAAGAAAAAAGTTTAAGAATAATACTGTCAATCTAATAGCTGATTGAGTTTTGGCGGGAATCTTGCGGCATCTACTTGTAATCTCGATTGAATATTCCTTTTTTGGTGCATAAAGTGATTTAATGTTTGATTGTGATAGTGATTCATGCATTAGCTAATAAGTGTCCAGGAAATGAAGAATTTATTCGAGAGCGCATAGTAGCGCCGTTCCGATTGCTCCAAGATTCGTCTAGGTTCTTCGTAAAGCTCACTATCACCTTACGAAGGGCAGAACGAAACGACTGACTGACTCTACTAAAGACGACTTGATGACGATTTTACTTGACATTGGCAAAAAGCTAGACGCTAATGCCATAATATATAAGAAAGAAAGAAAGAATAGCTGATTAAAAGTTATCGATGCTTTTCATTTAAGATAATACGTAGCAGATATCTAAATACTGAACTAATAATGTTATATTCGAGATGCCAAACTATTAGAAGACACACAAGCGAACCATAATATTCTTACACACACACACACACACACACGAACGTACGCCAAAATCACAAACATCCTATCGAAGTCAGGTAAAATAGCGCGCTCCTAAATACATTCAGAGAAGCAGGAAATATACGGAGAAATAGCGAATAATAGCCAAGAAAACTCGTAAACCGTAGAATCGATGATTTATTCCAAACGTTCCTTAATCGCTATCTGGCAGGAAAATAAAAGTCATTGTTATGATTCCCTTGCAAAGCCTGAGATATGTCACGTTTTGTGTTTTTAATTTCGCGTTTTATCGCGAGCAAAAAGATTCTTTAAGTGTGATTTATAAGCGTTTAATTTGGGTCTTTATTTTTTTCTAATGTTGGTTCTTGTAGCGGATTTTGCGACAGTAACTGACATAGATACCTAGTTATTTTAGCATGCTGAATTATTAGCTTTTGACGCTGATGTCTTTAGATGTTGAATATAACTTTGACTTTAACTGAAAAAGCAAGATTCTTAAGAGAAAACCTTCTTTTTTAATTATTTTTCACAATGCTGACGTTTTTATAGCAACTGACAAATTAAAAGGAGGTTCGGCTAATTAACTAATATTGAAATAGTTTTCACTATCTTGATTATTCTTTTCGTCCATCTGCTCCGATATACATATATACGACTATGGTAACATATTATATTTTCTTAATAATAAATTGCTCTAACAAAATTCAGTTGTTGTCCTCCAAACTTTTTATTAAACTCATAAACTTTATATATAAAGAAACTGTAACATAGGGACAGTTGCTCGGAAATTTCTAGAAAATTTTTAATTTTAAATTTACTTTTCGTCGCTTACGTGAATAAGTGCTGAACTCGAGGGAGATTTACATTTTATTAATCTCCGAATCGGAGCCAAAAACAATATAAGAGGGTCGAGGAAGCCCTATTGAAGAAAATTCACTTGATTAAATTTGTCATTTGTCGGAAAATCTAACCTTCCGCTCTTATTCACTCAGTAATGAATTTACTATTGAAATATTTCTTCAGTTGTATGTTAAAAGTTGTTTAAAATGGTGATGGATGAAATCTACACTTAAAACTTACTAATATTAATTATGAAGTTAGGTAATCTTTATGAACTGTTTACTGGTTCCAAGGTAATCAGTAGAAAAATGCCTTTATTAATAGAATTTCAAATTATTTGTATATATAAGCGAGATTTAAGTTTTGTGGTTTAGGTGTCACTTTAGAACATATATATACCACCAAATCGTTATGTATACTTCGTTGTTCCTATTTTTAACGCACTTAAAAAAAGAAACTAAATGTATAAACGTCACAAAGTGTTTCCATACAAGTAACAGCCAATAAAAAAATATTAAATCATATACATAACGCGATCCAAATAAAATTCCGTCAAACATAAATAAGAATACGGATTTGTCAGACAGCGTATCAAAGCGATTTGCCTTTTATGTACAATATTGGCGAAACCGATGTTTTTATATCGTCCCATTCAATAAAGTTGTTCGCAAATCGTATTGTGGTAATTGTATTGTGTAATAATATTATCAGAACTTGCTACTTAAGATATTATAGTAACCGCTTGCGGTCGACTTCTATAAATAACGAAAATCAATACGCTACAACAATACTAAATATATAAAGGGTTGTTTCCTTTGGTAATTATACGATATGACGTATAGCAAGGTCGGCAACCCACTCCAGAGTTGTCTAGCTTTGCGAGTGTTCATGGGCGGCGATGACCACTTACCATCAGGTGGCTGATGGCTCGCCAGCTGGTTTGCCCCCTATGTTATAAAAAATATCATTATAGGAGTTGGTTGTGAGACTATTTAATTATAATCTGTATGAAAACGCTAATGTTGTGCAATATATGAAAATGCTTATGATGCTCTGTACAATGCATTCACCGTACATGTTTGGTACAATATAATGCTGTGAAATTTAAAGTGGGTTTGTATGTTACGGTTTTTTAACTAAATCATCTAATCGTTTTTGATACAATTTGGCACAGATATAGATTAGAGTTTAGAGCTTGAAAGCCATCTTTATCGTAAGTGAGTGAGTATGAAGTGAATTCTAAAATAAAAAAGAAATAAACTGTTCTTTACTGTCCAAGATAATATAATGTTAATTTAAAATACCTACATGTTCTGGTAAATGTGGGCTTTTCGAGCACCTACTTATGAATATCCCCACGTTTCTAGGACGAGTCGTGCCCTATCTACTAATAGGCCGGAGCTCATTAATACGAGAACAATGCAATCGAAAAATCCTGCTTCCATACATACTTCGTGTCAACGTCAAATTAACGCGTCTATTTGAGGACTCACAAGGGTTTATTGTTTTTTCGGTGTCATAGTTTTAATTGGGGTATTATAAGCATTGCTATTAATAATACATCTATCTAATAATATAGTGAATAAGCTGGTGAATTGGCTTTTAGCATTAAGAGAATATCTTGTTGTCTTTCTCTACAGAATATGACTGAATTTAGTAGGAGAATAGTGTATATAATAGAATATTTTTTGTTAAGGCCGGCAACACTGTCTCAACGCTCTTAGCTAAGCCATAACTGCTTTGACAAGTCTGTTATATTTACATCATATAAATGAACATAGTAAAACTATTTATTACATGACACAATGAAATACCATTTATACATTTTTATAAGTCGTACAAACATAAAAAATAGCCACAATAGAAGACCGTACACCTAACCAAAGCAATCAAAACATTTGAATAGATAATATCGTGTTTGTAATATAAATTTGTGTACCAATTAGTCTGTGTGTAATCTCCAGCCAAGGTTCATCTTAAACTTAGATAATTAAACTCCATACCAACTTTGTGTCACCCGGGCACGCGATATTATGAATATCTAATTCATATAAGCCTTTAGAATGTATGAGTTTCTTAGTAATGTTGTTTAGGTGATTTTATAAATTTTCATTTATATATTTTACTACGAAAATAATTAACTTTAAAAAAATATATAAAACCGACTTCATGATAATACCTATTCAACAAAACAATAATCGTTCAAATTGGTTCATAATCGGCGGAGATATTGCGAGTTCATCCCCAATTTTCCACCCTTGGGAGTTGTTTTTATTATTATTAAATTTAAATAGGACCACCCTTTAGGTATTACCAATACGCTGAAAAAAGATTTGTCCAAATCGGTTCATAATTGGCGGAGTTATCGCGTAACAAACATAGAAAAAAAAACATACGGGTCGAATTGAGAACCTCCTCCCTTTTTTGAAGTCGGTTGAAAAATTAAGAATGAATTCCATAAATAAGATCGTGTAAACCATCATAATAGGTTTAGTAAATGCAAAGGTTACCATAAACTGCAAATACCCAGCATGCACCTCTTTATAATTAGCATATAATAACTATCAGAGACTAGAACATATTTATAACTATCAGAGTTTCATGCTGGTTATTCTCTGTAGAAACTGCGTTCCTAACCGGTGGTAAATATTTTGTAATACCATGACAGTCATTCAAAGTC
The DNA here is from genome assembly GCA_026213755.1 of Eurema hecabe. Taxonomy (NCBI): domain Eukaryota; kingdom Metazoa; phylum Arthropoda; class Insecta; order Lepidoptera; family Pieridae; genus Terias; species Terias hecabe. The sequence continues at coordinate 3,241,888 of JADANM010006225.1, forward strand.
TTACTGTAGTACATAATATAGCCTTTAATAACTTTTGACTGCATAAATGTATTAATTAGTAAACACTCCTACTCTCCACAAATATACCTATTAAGAATATATTATAAGCCAGAGTATAATAATATATTATACAAGGAATTTTCTTTTAAAAATTCCTCGTATCAAAGGCTGAACCCGAGAACACATCTGATATAAAGCCGTAATCAATCACGCATTATTTTATTTCCATTATGTTTTAAGGAAAACGAATGACGAAATCAACCCTTTTGAAAAAACAATTTATTACTTAGCAATTTCATACCATCGAGAACAATGAAATGCTTTATTATCTTGTTATTCATAATATACATACGTTAAAATATAAGTATGTTTATATATTATGAAGGTTTTACGTCTAAACTCCTGAACCTACTTTGATGAAAATTTACCATCTGATCAGATGACTAATAAAAATAGAATGTGTTGAGTATGAATAAATTCGCCGACTACGGCCAGTAACATATCAATCAAAAGCTGTAACTTCCATGAATTATGCACATACAATTCAATTACTACCAAAATTTTAAATCCCAAACGAAATTAATTATCTAAATTAGGCCACAAAAATCTCAAAAGATTACAAACCGTTAATCTGATCCACTTTATCATTATTTTAAAACAATTATCCCGAATTGGTAATTATAATTAGTACGGGGGACATCTGCTAAAAGAAGAAATTAGGTTAATGGGGGCATGAGATATTCGGGACATCGGAGTTACATTAAGACTTTATAAGTCTAATGATTTCTTGGAAGTGTAAATTTTGTGGATTCCAGCGAATATTTTGTGTGAAATTGATTGATTTGGTATTAGTTTCTTGGTTCTATCGACTTGTGTTTTGAAAGGTTTCCTAGCTTTTCAAACCTTTGAGTTGGTTTAATTAGTACGTTCTACTAACGCCTGAACTCTCAAACATAAAACAAATCTAAGTACCTACCTAAGTCTTAATTCTACAGAATAATCGTTTGAATATCTAGCTTTAACATCAATACTTATTCTAATTAAGTATGTAATAATATCATTTGAAATGTCTATTGCAAGACATGGGTGAGTGAGGTTTGGTCTAGACTAGCACTGTTCAACAATGTAGCGTCGCTTAACCTAGATCATCAGGAGAGCTGTGATTTCCAAAGAATAAAATCTTAGTGGAATTCAGCCAAAAGAAAGACATCAATGACAATTTGTATCTATAATTATTAAGCCTGTCTTGCCATTTTTGCCATCCAAAATTTCGTCCACCAAACCTAATAATATTAAGCTAAGAATTCTCAAATTTAAAAGTCCATGTAACATAACGAATAAACTACTTAAACTTAACAATGAAATATCATACTGTAAACTTCCAATTTCAGACAAATGAAAAATTATACCGTAAACCCAAGTAAATAGCGAAAAGTATATCATGTTGCTTGCCCGAAATATTCCTGTACAACTTTGCTCCCTGACGTGTGCAAACTAAACGTATCTCCCTAAGCTATGAATATTTAGATTACCCACATTTTTTGCAGTCCTAGCCGGAAAATGTATTCATTTCACCCCATCACTGAATGACAAATGATTTTTGAAATCTCACAATAAGAAGGTTTTTTGCTAATGCTTTTATATCGATTACAACTGTATTTCGCTAAAAGGATATTTCTATTGTGATTCCTATTTCTGAGGCTGGGAAAGCTTTAGTGCGTTGGCAAGTTAAATTGATGACGCATCTGGTTATCAAAATAGCGTTATGTTATGAATTGACCATTACGAAGGTCATTAGGCAATAATAGGAATGTATTAGTGTGTACTGATTTAATATTGTTATTATTATTGTACTTAAGGTCACTAGTAAGGAGGTAATGCTTTGAGATAGTTTGCATATATTATAATGATTTTATTTATATGATAGCGTGCAACTGAGCTGATATTTTGCTTGATGGTAAGCGACAAACACTGCTGCTCTGGGGAAAGAGACATGATTTGTATGGAAGGGAAATAAAGGATTATGAATTTACTGAACGCAATGATATCTCTAATGAGATACCATTATTTGATGCAAGTTTCCAATAGGAGGATGGTACCATACCGAGCGAGCAGTCCCAATTCATCCTAACAGCATGGCTGAAAACCGCGGAAATTTACATTAGTAGATAACAAGCATTTTTCTCATCTTAATTCTTGCCACAAACCTAAATTGACTCGATAGTGAACACCTACAAGCTTCTCCCAATTCGAATTACTTTATCTTCAGAAAAAGGACAGAAAAGACGATAAAATTATACAAATGGTCAGTAAATAATGAAAATCGAGGATCAATCGTAGGGACTCACCTGATTTGTGGTCAGAAGACCTATCCAATATTCCCACTTTCTAAGACCAAATGACTTTTGATAGGTATGTGTGATTAGAAATCTCTTGGTCTACATTTAATATCACGTTTGCCCCGCCAAAGTTCCACGAAAAATTTTAAGTACGAATTTTCTACCATCGCTCTTAAAATAACAAAAGATGATCGGTTTCCTTGGCAATTAAATTGTACATTTTGTGAACCAATTAAATTGATTAATCAGAGATCTGGCTTTGGTTTAAAATTGTGGGTATTGAGTTACTTAATTAAAATTTGGTTTTTGCTGGATCAAGTTTAGTATTTATTGGAATTCCAGTTACGATAAATATGCTTAGCTTTATAATTAATTTCTTGGCTCTAAAGCAGGCAGTCCATAAAAGCAAATTGTAAGAATATTAAAAGAAAACAGTTTGCAACACATTAAAATATTTACGCTGTCAGATTTATTTAATAAGTCCGAAGTTAGAAATACTTAATGGTGCTTCGAATATGAAAAGTTAAAGCTACACGTTTTGCTTAAATTTGGGTTTACGGAAAATATAATTATGGACTTTAACTTTGATCCGTCGAATAAGCAAACAAAAGTGACAATAGGTTAGACATTTATTTATTTATCTTTCATTACTTGTTAAAAAAAATATTTTTATTTTGGAGTGTAAGCAATTTCTTGCAGGCATCCATTATTTACTACAGGATTGACATGTTACAAGGCTAAATAAATTATCTACCATATCTTGAGGAAGATTAAATAAAAGGCCAGGAAAGAAAATGCTGTCGAACTAAGGCAAATGATTTTAGGGGAGTCCTTCGTTCAGATGAAGAAAAAGAAATCATCAGATACCAAGTATGACGTTATGAATAACGCAATACTACAAACAACAAACACGGTTAAGACAAACTATTATGAAGTCGCTTACTAATTCCATGAAACTGTAACTTGGCAAAGAAATTAGTCGTGAGGTGAGCCACTGGAGAACTTTTAATTTATTCACTCCGTAATTTGAATATGAAACTAGACGCGAATGAGATAAGGTTGTTTACCATCGCGCGTTTTGTTCCAACAGGATAGACCTTGGATTGCAGTGCCCAATAATAATCAGGCAATGTATCCCATCCTATCCTACTCATATTATAGATGTGAAAGTTTTTCCGAATGTATGTATACATGTATGTTTTATTATTTTTTCTTGCAAAAATGTCTGGACCGATTTCGTTGAAATTTGGTATGTACATAGGTTACACATAGGATTCTTTGCATTCCGGTATTGTTCTGGGAACGGGAACAACGCGATTAAAACCGCGGGGCACTTCTAGTTTCTCATAAATTAAAAATTAATCGTAAAATGTGTAAGCTCAAAACTCGACAACAGCTGAACCGATTTACACAATAATTTTTTTTTAATAGTCCTGTATCGAGGATGGTTTCAAAAAACTTTAGTAGTACAGTGTACGGTTTTGAGAAAAATAGGTACAGCGTGAACAAAGTTGCGTTGGTCCAACTAGGTTCTAATATAATATAATACTTAATTTAGGTCAGTAGGTTCATTCAATGTTACATTCTATAACTTTGCTTCGAAAACCTATAATGAATCCAATAGATTAAGTACAGGAGCAATTGTCAGTTTAATTTTGAATAATCCCAATGGTTTTTAAGATCTAGGAGTCTACCTCTGCAAACTTTCTGATATATTTTTGCAACTCGGTATAAATTTATAAAAAATAGAACAAAACGAACATCATTTCATTGTTCCATACACAAAAACAATTTAATATGTAGCATGAAATAGCATGTTTCACGCATTAAGGGAATCATTGGAAACACGGAGAAAATAACATTCTAAAAATTTCTCAAAATTTGATAAAACAAAAAAGTACTTTTTATTATAAAAAAATAAAAGTTCCAGTATTACCATCCTAAAAAGAAACAATTGAATAACAGAATAACGAATACTCGTTAAGTGAAATAGATCGAAGTAAAATGCAAATACCTTCTTATTTACTATTTATACAACAAGGACCTTCACAATTTACTTAGGACAAATAAAAATATTTAAGTGGTAAGGAATAAATGACTTAAAGCTTTTGATGCGTATTATTTTTTAGTTTTAAAACTCGAAATTACGTTAGTACGATCTTAAACATATCTGAACGACATATCTGAGGTACCTCTAAAATAACGAAGTTACTTTGTGTTAAAATAAATAAATAAATAAATATTTCAGGACATTTATACACAGCGCCATCTAGTTCCAAGCTAAGCCGAAGCTTGTGTTATGGCAACTAGATAACGGAATAAATTACATATACATACTTTTCTTTTGTAAATACATACATAAAATACATAGCAACACCCAGACCCCAGAAAAATACAAATGTAAATTACAAATATATTTTTTCGGTGTGGGAATCGAACCCACGACCCTTCGCGCAGAAAGCAGTTGTGCTACCACTGCGCCAAGCGGTCGTCATCAAAAGGATTCAACTTACATAAAAAACTTCAAAAGTTGGTTTTAAGTACACTTGTATCGGTTTTTTTTAATGTAAAATAACAAAAATCTTTATTTGCATCTGGTGTGTAGCGATTCAACAGTTGGTCTTCAAGAAAAATTTAATTAGCAAAGATATAAGACTAATATAAGTTATCACCATGGTCTCTTCCACGAAGCAAATGAGGACTTCCCCACTATTAAAAACCACTTTGCTGTTAATTTTTTTATATCAAATTAGCCTTACACTGCCCACTAGGTTTCTTCCGTTTTTTCTTACAAAAGCTAGAAATTAAACACCCTATTAATATATAGCCGGGCTGTATTCTCACCTGAATATTTTCATTAAACTCCATATTGGGCAGAAACGTAATAATTGGAGGTCAATTCGTGACCGGACTAGAGACGGTGCCCATAATAAAGGTGCGACTATGTGTATATATTTTATATGTATAATTGAATATATTAAGATATATTTTCTTGTTATTTGCTCTCTGTGTGACCTATTTGTATATCAGAGTCATCTGAGAAATGATCTACGTAATACCTACCTATTTATAATTTAAATAAAATAGAAATACAGATTTAGTGACTTTATAATATACAGAACTGTATCAAAGAGTCAATATCAAAGAATATTTTTCTAATGCTAATTGAGAAAATACACCAATTATATATACATACATACCCATACATTAACTATCAGCTCAGATGTTAAGAGAAACGCCAGCCCATAACCAGTGCAGCACTACACCGACGCTCCCCACTTTGAGTCACAAGATGTTAAGACTCATTGGCCCAGTAATCATGCTGGCTACAGTGCCCTTCAGACCGGAGCACAGTGACATTTGCATATCACTGCTCAGGCGGTAGAATGTCTGGCACTGTGGTATACCCACCCAGTCGGTCTCCTGCGAAAGAGACCTACCCCCGGTGAAGATGATCTTAGATGATGAGATCTTAGATGTTTTTATTTAGTAATATTATTAAAACAACTTCTTAAAGACATTTGAGCACAATTGGTAAAGAAATACAGTCGTAAAACAACAAACAAACTAGTCCTTACTTCAGAATCTATATCTGTATTATCTATGTAGTAATATATAAAGCTGAAGAGTTTGTTTGTTTGAACGCGCTAATCTCAGGAACTACTGGTTCGAATTGAAAAATTATTTTTTATTGAATAGAGAATTTATCTAGGGAGGCTTTAGGGTACATAACATCACGCTGCGACTAATAGGAGCGAAGAAATAGTGGAAAAAGTAAAAGACGGGGAAGAAGTCACGAGCAACGGCTAGTATATTTTATTATTTATATATTGTGTGATGTTTATATTAAGATTTTTTCGATTGATAAAAGAAATATATCATACATAAAGTCGGTGTCGCAACGCACAATAGAAATGGAAACGTAAACCCAACTATATACGCTCCCTTATCTCGTACAAGTCTATGAAATTTTACGTAGATTCCGACCGCAGGTCTTGTGTAGGGACAGTATGATGCTCGTCGCTTCAAAGAAAGTTTTTTTTTAATTTTTATTTGTTTCTATATTATGTTCTTATTTAATCTGTGGCTTTGCTTTTGGCAGAGCGGTCATTTTTGTTGCGACAAGCCTAATTCTAACCTTACCTAATTCTTCAGTCTTGGCTAATGAAAGGGATGGACACACTCTGCAATCTCGCTCTACTATGACATAGACTGGCGCATTCGAACAGTCTGCCACCACTCTTGTGCTTGAGGCAGGCTTGGTATCTTTCAGAGAAAAAAAAAGGGGTAAGAAGATGTTACATAGCGGGGAATACCCAATTATAATATTTATTTGCAATTGAAATATTTGCTCATTTCCGTCTAACGACAACTATCAGTTAAAGGAAAAAATGTTTGCTACGTCATCTATGAAGGTGTTTCATGTGCAAGCTATGTTTTGATACAAAATATTTTATATCAGTAGCGTACCCGGAGCAAAGTTCCGGGTAGCACTACATTGGCTATGGGCTGGCGTTACTCTTACCATCAGGAGTGCGTCCAGCTCGTCTCCCCTCTTCATGTTAAAGCCAAAAATTAAATAAAAAAAATATCAAACGAAAAGAACTCGAAATACTGTAAGATTTTATAGGTATATGTTTATCTCTGTTGTTATAAGTACAGTGTAAATGAAATATCGAATAATACGATGCAGAATATTTGGTTTTTAAAAGGAATAATTCTTTAAAACTGAAATCATATGCACCCGCTCACCGCAGTAGTGTAAGCTATAAAATGCCATTTTATGCGATCTTCAAGTATCATAAAAAGAAGGGGTTACATACTCTTCGCGATCCGGATTATAAAGTTTATAGTGTACAGTTATGGAAATTTTTTGGCTATCACTTGAGCGAACAGTGTGGGCCGTGAATTTTGGTTTTAAGTGTACTCTTATGTTTTTCGATACCTATGCAAAACATACGTGTATACAATCCTATGGGCATTAATTTGAATTGTAGCTATAGATAGGAAATAACACGCTTATTTTTATTCGTACAAAAACATTTTTTGCAAGCAAACAGTTGGGGCGTGAATTTTGGATTTAAGTGTACTCTTAAGTTTTTGGATACCTATGCAAAACACACGAATATATAACAGGGCCATAATTTTAATTATTTAACCATAGATAAGAAATAACACACTATTACGTTCATTTTTATATTGTACGAAAACATTTTTTGCAAGCAAACAATTGGGCCGTGAATTTTGGTTGTTGGTGTACCTTTAGTTTCTAAAACAAAATAAAAATATTTTTTGTATGTGATAGTTCTGTTAATACTGTTATAGGCTCTCTTCCTAAATATTCAAACATTCAAGACTCAAGTACGTGGCTAGTCAAAATAATCAAATTTGCGGAACGAAAATTAGTATAGGTTCTTACTTATTCAATGAGTCAAAAGTACCGATCATCGTTTAATCAGTGCCAGACATTCTACCGCCTGAACAGCGACGTGAAAATGTCACTGTGCTCCGGTCTGAAGGGCACTGTATCCAGCGTAATTACTGGGCCAATGAGTCTTAACATCTGATGACTCAAAGTGGGGAGCGTCGGTGTAGTGCAACCCTGCCCGGAGTTATGCTTTATAGCAAAGTTCCGGGTAGCACTGCATTGGCTATGGGCTGGCGTTACTCTTACCATCAGGAGTGCGTCCGGCTCGTCTCTCCTCTTAATATTATAAAAAAAAATCATAATCCATACTTCCATACTAATATTATAAATGCGAAAGTAACTCTGTCTGTCTGTCTTTCCGTCACGCTAAAACTGCTGAAACGATTGGAACGAAATTTGAGACACAGATGGTCTAGAGCCTGGGGCTCCTTTCTTTTAAATCAACCCCCAAAAGGTTTCGCGAGGGGTTGAAACTTTTTATAATTTTACGCTTTCACAGCCAAAACCACTGAACCGATTGTAATGAAATTTGGTACAGATGGTCTAGACCCTGAGATAAACTACTTTTTAACTGGAAAAAACGGTTATAAGGGGGGAAGGGGGGGTTCAAATTTTATATGAAAGTCCACGCGGACGGAGTCGCGGAAAACAGCTAGTATACTATAATAATAATTAGTACCAAAAACATTTTACTTCCCAACGTAACATAGCTACTTTTAATCTAAATACAACGTGATTTAACACCTACAATCAAAAACTATTCTCGTATATTTAAAAAATATCTCGCATGTATGACGTAGGTAATTTCTTAGCTGGATCCAAGGTAAGGTTATGCCCGTGTAACTGACAGGGGACTACAACATAACTGGGAAAACATACGTGTCCGGGATGATTCCTTTAGGAATTGAAACGTGATTGTTACTTATATACGATTTATAGAGGACTAGTACGCTCGATAGATTTATATAGGTAGGTAAGTAATACCGGGGGTAGGTCTCTTTCGCAGGAGACCGACTGGGTGGGTACCCCACAGTGCCAGACATTCTACCGCCTGAGCAGTGATATGCAAATGTCACTGTGCTCCGGTCTGAAGGGCACTGTAGCCAGCGTGATTACTGGGCCAATGATTCTTAACACCTTGTGACTCAAAGTGGGGAGCGTCGGTGTAGTGCACCTCTGTCCGGAATAGCTTTAGCAAAGTTCCGGGTTGCGCTGCACTGGTTATGGGCTGACGTTTCTCTTAACATCAGGAGTACGTCCAGCTCGTCTCCCTACTTCATCGCATAAAAAAAAAATACGATTTATAGAGGACTAGTACAACGCTCGATAGCTTTATATAGGTAGGTAAGTAGAAAATAGTCAATTTATTTATTGACTTGAATTAATATTACTTACATGAAAGTGTATGGAAATCGTTTTAGTATGTAATTTGAGTTTTATCTGTTTTAACTTGTCTTTAAAGTTACTGGATATAACTAGATACTCTTAATAAGAATAAGAATATACGTTTAAATCAATGGCACTATCTCCATATTATTATATCAATATAAAAACTGTTTGGAAATCGGTAATAAAAAGACTAGTCTACAGAGTCGACAATTACATTTTAATATAAAGAAATATGTGTCCTTTATACATACGAAATCTATCTATGGTAATTATTTTATAAACAATCAATTTAATTCATCTAAATGGATAATCGTTTTCAAATTAAACATAAGCTCTGGCGATTTAATTATTATTCTAAAGCCCTTCCAAATTCAATTAAATTTACTATACCCATATTCAACTATAAATCACCCCACAATATCCCACTAGGCAGTAATGAAATTCATAAATACTATAATAATTTTCTTCTAACGCAGAACAAAGGGAGCATTATCGAATCTATTGTTAAAGTAAGTTGATATATCGCTGAACCTTTATCGTGAAACATCTAATCCATTTCGTACCCACTTAATGCTCAACCTTGCCCTACAACAATATAACCATATTGTTACAACCTCCTTCAATATTTCTTTTCGCTGGCCGACAATACAATCTGGATTTGAGCACTAAAGAAGAAAATAAAAATCTGTGACAGCGCCGTTCCATTTTTAAATCTCGCGCGCAAAGTGACAACTAATGAAAAATTATTTCTCTTTTCTGTTATGCCAATATACGTCGACTGTCTTGTTACGGCTTAAAAACTAAAAATAATAAATGAAAACTCGCCAACAACTCTGAATTGTGGTTTATAATTGTGTAAAATCTATTGCCTTTAATGTATATGTATGTATACAATATACTTGTTACTAAGGCTGCACTTTCGCCACCGTTTTAAATATTGAACGCTGTACGATGTTTCATTTGTTTGGTTGCCTGGCAGAAATCACGTTGTAGTGATGAGGCCGCCAGTATATTTCTAATAGTTTTTAAGATTGTTTAATTGCAATATCTATTGTTACAAAGAATAAATAAATGAAAATAAGAATTTTACCAAAAAGCAATTTTGGATGAACTTAACACCCGAGCAAGATTGTTTAAGGATTAAGAATTTGTAAGATTAACTAAGATAAAATAATATTTCGTTTTTAATATTGCAGAATTTAATTATAAGCAAACGGTGTCAGTAACATTATTAACATTTAATTTAGTTTTTGCTGGAACTTTCATCTGTTTGTGCAAATTAATTAAAACTTTTCTTGAATAATTTCACGTGAATCTTTTGCCAGAAAACTTGGAATTAAACAATTTTCCCAAGCGTGTAGATATGATTTCGTATTTGGAAATTTTTAATGAATTACGAAAATAGGGGAAGTGAATTAACAATGTTCTTATACAACGATCGTTTAAGTGTTAATAAAAACTTTTTAACGTTTTTATTACTCACGTTTTAATTAATATTTTAAATGCTATATTGACTGTCTTACAAAAAAGATGTTTTTTTTATTGTAATTGTAATTACATTTTGTACTATTTATTGTTATGGCGGTATTAGAAGTACATCATCTGGGAAAATTGCCTCTTTCCGAATGAAACGGTTCATGTGATACAGGCTAGTGACAGAAGGATTGACGAACAGACAGCGGATTCTTAGTATGATCGCGTCACGAATCTTTAGCGCTGAACGAAACCTGCGCAGAAGTCAAAAATAAGGTATCGAGGTAACGGCGCGGCGCACGGGGCGCGTGATCGTCGGGTGCGCGAGCGTTGATTGGTTGTCCCAGTCGTGTTGTCTTTCTCGCACCAATACGTTAATTACGAGCGTGATTCTTCCGATGCGCAGCTATTCTCGTCCAGCGCTAAACATAAATTACGCGACCTATAATATTGTTCCTTTTTTATCCTGTGGGCATGGAACCCTAACAATTATCTAAACTTTGACTCTTACTAGTACAGATACAAATATTTTTGCATACAAAAATTTTATACAATTGAAAATAACGTTGTTAGTCTACGGTTTTTTTGAAAAACTAGAAAAGCCGGAATCTCGTATCGATAACTGTTGGTAATTCAATATTTCATATCGTTGCAAAACCTGGTATATTTCAAACATCGCTTTGAATAAGCATAAGCTTTCAGATACTACATAGTAGTATTTGCTTTTAGTCTTTACTTAGCTTAAAGTATTACAATACGATTCTTTAGAACCTAAACATGGTCAATATTTAAAAGGAATTTTAAATAATAATTATAATAAATTTTACCCATGCTCCCAAGATAGCAAACGATGTTTTTCAGGAGCCTGTTTCATCCAAATCATGACACATACGGCATCGACACAATTCGATCAGATATTTACAATAGGTATTACTTATATAAAAATACACTACTAATCATCTACACTATAAAACGAACTCGTTTTTTTTTGTCTGTCCCTATGTATGCTTAAATCTTTTAAATTTTGCAACCGATTTTCGTGGGGCTTTTTTATCAGATAGAATGATTAAAGAGGAATGTTTAAGTGCAGAATACACGCATAAATGCGGGTAAAAACGCAAGGCGCGACTAGTATTTTATAAATAGGTATTAAGATTTCGTCTGCATTACCGTTGGCATAGGAATAAGTATTACGAAAATTAACCACAGGAACACTCTGCCAAATTATAAAAGTCTTTGTACATGAATAGGATTTTTCATTCCATTTAG
>JADANM010006225.1:3272122-3282186 GCA_026213755.1 Eurema hecabe
TTTTTTTAAAATTCGAAACACTTAAAAGTGTTTCAGCTTCCGTTTTGACGTTCGTTCAATTTGCCGGCCGGAAATAAGGTTCTACTGATACGATGCGGTACAAACGCAGCGTTTTTTGGTACATTACCAGGAAGTGTCGTCTGATGGTAAATGAAAGCCTCATAGAAGAGCCTGGAGCTTTATGTTCTTGGGACTGTGTTACCGGCTTTCAATTCGGCTGAAATTAGAAATAGAAAAGGTTGAATGATTCAAGTGATTCATGTGATAGGACTTGGACATATTACTCGTATGTCCTTTTGGACCTTAATACCAAGAGCATCTAAGGTCATCCACTAGATAAGGAAATCAAGGGTTTTCACGTGCTTTTTTAACCCGCAAATTAAACTTGAATTATTTGAAAATATAAAATAATAAATTAAGTAAAATTGCAACACTTTAATCGCCGCACCACCTCGCATTTGCGTGAAAAGGAGAGTTATAAATAAGCTGATAGCAAACAAGTTGCCAGAATTTAATAATTTCCTTAAACCTGGGTCAATTTCGCACTACAAACATTTTCTTTAAAATTCTATTTATACTGGTATTTTTACATATGGATTTTAAATTTTATTTTATTCGAAAATGATATTAAGAAGAGAATAATCAGGCATAAGTTTCTTAACACCCTATGTATAGCCAAGAGTAGTTTTGAGTTAGGATATTTCTAATTAATAAAGAAAATGCATATAAATGTTTAAATGTGGCAGCCCTACTTATGTTGCTGTGTGCGTAAAACTTTACTAATGAAGACGGCACTTTTTAAATGTCAAGCTATTTTCTTATTTATTTAAACTGCTAACAATAAACATATTTATATTAAAGAGCGACTATCAGAGTTTCTTGCCGGTTCTTCTCTGTAGAAACTGCTTTCCGAACCGGTGGTTAATGTTTTGTAATACCATGACGATTCAAAGGTGTTTCTTTATGTAGCCTAATTGAATAAAGATACTTTTGACTTTGACTTTGACTTATTATTATGACAAACAAACATCAGCATAATTTTAAATAAAAAAAATTATGAATCTTAATTTATAATTAATTATGTAGAATTAAACATATCTCAATTACAAATCACCGAAAATTTTTATCAGTTCTTTACGGCTCACGTTACAGAATAACTTACATTATAGCTTGAAAGAAACTCAATATAATCTTCATATAAAATTCATATTTCAAGGCTACTTCGTACTAATATTGAGAAAGTGCTTCTAAGTTCCTGAATTTAAGGCAAACAGCGCGTTGGGAGTTATTTCAAATTTTATTTCCTACAAAGACTTGCAAAGAGTCGCCTTGGGCAGCCGTCAAGGAAATTTTGAGTTAGGATATCCTTATAATTCCATAACATTACAATAAGATAATAATATAAATTTTTGTTTACCACACCCCAGCTGTTGGGTATGTGTATGTGTGTGTGTGTGTGTGTGTGTTTTAACCCCCGACGCAAACGACGGGGTGTTATAAGTTTGACGTGTCATTGTGTATGTCTGTCGGAGGCAACGTAGCTCCCTAACGGATGATCCGATTTTAATGTGTTTTTTTTTGTTTAAAACATATATCCGTCGAGAGTGCTCTTAGCTATGTTTGGTGGCAATCGGTTCAAGGTCATCAGGTCGTTTCTTAGGTGTGATAGAAATGTTACACGCTCAGTTTGCTTGCTTTTTTTAGTCGGAGGTTTACGTATTCTGTAAAATACGTTTGTACTAATTAGGTAGGCCGTAGATATGGTGTAAAATTGATACTTATTTTTTTCAAACTCAATAAAAATGCATCTCAATATTATACTTATGATGCTCGTTAATAACAAGGAAAGGAAATATGGGTTAAAGGACTGTTAAGGAGAATATATAAGATAGTAACATGTAAATTACACCCTACTTATCCAAAAACATATGTAAATTACTGCTTTGTAACCGACTTTTTAACTAAACAAAATTTTGTTTGTTTCTCGCAACTGAATAATACTGTTCAAACTGTTTCCGATGAATCCCCGTCTCACACAAACAATGTTTCAAATGGACGAATAAATATAAAGAAACTTTCGTTTTTCCTTTATCCAGGCGAGAATAAACAAGTTTACAATTTAAAGTTCGTCTCGACGCAATATATAGTGGATTGAAAACGTTTAGACAATATAACAGTATCCGAACGTTTTATTTCTCGCGAATAAATAAGGATCTATCTCGCAGGGTTTCTTAGAACGTGTGCTATAACGCCCTTTACAGAAAACTAAAAATATATATTAAAAAAAAAATCGTTTATCAAACATAATATAACTATGGTAATTACAAAAAATCTAGGTACACTTTGTGCGACGTAATCTACACCTTAGACTATAACTAGAACATCTCTAAAAATATAATGAGAACAAGAAACTCTGAAAGTACCTGGACTAGGTCTACGAGGTATCAGCTTTGTGGGATGTGGAATCAATGATCATTGTCCATATCAACACTCGTAACAACTCGTTACAAAGAGTCTTTTGCAAAATGGTTGAGTCAAGGTTCTTCTCACTAGAAACTGCTTTCCAAACCGGTGGTAAATGTTTTGTAGTACCATGACGATTTAAAAGCTTTGTTAATTAAAGATTGAATTTTGAATTTTTTGGGGCAGATGCAACTATGACCAATCTAAAATGTTGTTTAAAAGGAAAATACACTCACTACGTGTATTATTCGTTCACAAATATTGTTTTGCATAATACGTACATGGGTGAAATAATATATTATTGAAAGTCATCTACATTAAAGGTTCGGAGGCCCATTTATCGCTTTTCATTCTGGAGGCACGTAGTTTAGGGATTGCCTTATTTATTTTTTTACAAACACAGTTACGGATACCGCTTAAAAAAAGAGGGATTGCCTTATTGGAGGAGATGGTCACTAACCATCAAACGAACCTAGTCCTTAGTTACCAACACTATGTAACCTTTAGAACCCCTGATAGATCAGGGTAAGATAATAAATGCGATGCTAAAGATATATATCAGAAAACGGCCCGACTTAAATTTACATATTGGATTTGAAGTGATTTAAAGCTTATAAGTCTATACTTTTTTACATTTCTAACTTGATCGTGATTCTACTTAATTTATATAGAGACATCAATCATAGATAACACTAAAACAAAAAAGTATATTTTTTTTTTTAATTTTTCTTTATTTTACTGTAATAATTCGCTTTGTAACTGATAATAAATGAATTCTTATATTTTTATATACCTATTGTAAATCTGGATGAAACAGGCTCCTGAAAAACAGTATTTACTATCTTGGGAGCCTGGGTAAAATATTTTGTAAATCACCTTAGTATGGAAATAAATTATTATTATATAATTAACAGACGGTTTAATCGCTTCTGAGCGATTTCATTCAAGCAATCTTTTAGAAATATAAAGAAATCATTACAAAGTATAAATCAAATTAGCTTTCTTCTATCTGTCCCTATGTTTACTTAAATCTTTAGAACTACTCTCATTTAAATAGACTTAATGATACACATAATAAATTTCAAGGCCAGGTACTATCGATATCTTCCATTATAGCAATTACATCAATTTTAAATCAGCTTTAAAAGAAATGTTTGGTAGTAGTCTTGTAGCGACCGCTATTCATGCGCCGAGTCTGAATCGCGCTTACGATATTTTTCCGAGACTTAGCATATATACAACTTCTCGACATCGAACCATCGGGGCCAAACGGCCGGCCAGTCAGTGGTTCGACTGGTCGAGGATCCTCCCTTTGGTTCAGAGGAAGGTTACATCCTCCTTCCTTCCCACAGTCTAAACACATAATTTTATGCACTTTTCTATCTTCTATTTGTTCTATCTTTTAATATACGATTTTATTATTTTCTATATTTTCTGTTAACCTTGTGAGTTTCTGTTTGATCAGAGTTGTACACAATAAAGAGCACATGTTAATATAAGTAGTTTAATGTAATTTTACCTGTATATATCTATTGTGTAAGCTTCTCAGTGTATCTAAATAAATAAATAAACTATGCATCTGATTTTCTTCCGTTTTTTTTATCAGATAGAGTGGTTCAACAGGATTGTATATGTGTTTAATGCATGCATAAAAGCAAGATATAAATAGAAATAGAGAGAGAATGTACACAGAAATAGCCATATTAAAATACATTTTCCATCATACGAAGCCAATGCCTAAAGCATTTAATGTATGAAGCTTTTGGGCTTAATTTACACTTATTTGTTATAAGTTTCACTTAGCAGTTAGCTCCAATTTATTTAACGTCCCAGCGTAATATGTGCCCGGAATTAAAGTAACGCAATTTCCGATATAAATTCACAATGGCTGCCAAAGTTTCCAGTTTGAACGTAAATTTGTATACTAAAGTTTTAAAGATTGGTTGTGGTGCACCGCTAGCTTCTATGTTTTTTGAAATTTTATCCAAAAACAGATAGGTTCCACAGAATACATTTTAAGACTATGAATCAATCATAAAAGCGTGCAAGTGTTTCTAATTAGTTTGCAGTAAGAGAAACTTGTTTAATTAATAAAATAAATCAATATTTCAGGACCCTTGTATACAGCGTCATTTTAATATGCAAAGGCAGATTTTGATGTGATTTTTTATTAAAAATTGGAAAAAATGTGCACCTAAGGTGGCTAATATTTTTTTTCCTTTATGTGTCAATGTATGCTTTGATATTTAAAACCACTAAACCGATTTCTATGTGGTTTTTTATCAGATGAATAGATTCGAGAGTTTTACCCGCGTAGTTCCTCTTCCCGAGGCAATACCGTAATGAAAAGTATCCTGTGTTTTAATTCGGGGGCGATCTATCTACAAACCAAATTTAAATCTAAATTGGTTCAACCGTTTTGCCGTAACAGAATGACAAACATATAGAAAGACAGACGCACTTTCCCATTTATTATATCAGTACGCATACGAGGATATAAGAGGATAGTAAGTAAAATCACGTTATAATCTCAAAAGACCACAATTAGAATCCAATAAAGACCTACTAATTTTAGCACGTTTGACTAACGGTAAAGCAATATGTTTTAATTCAAACGAGCGGGATTTGCCCAGGACGGCGCGGCGTCTGGCTCAAGCGAAAGATATTGGTTCTTGCTACTTCGTTTGAATGTACAAGTCGATTTATTTACAGTATAGATCTGTACTACGATGCAGAGACTACTCTGAATGCAATCGTCGTCGATATCGAAAAGTTTTGATACTGCTTACCGAGTTATGAAACTTTTGTTACTCTAATTAAGAATCGGATCGAACATCGTCAGTTCATCGTATTGTAATCGTAACATTAATAAGAAAATTTCGTTGTTTCGTTTTTTATTTTCTGGGGTCTAGATGTTGCTGTGTATTAAATGTATGTATTTACAAAAGAAAAGTATGTATTTATTTTATCGGTTACCTAGTTGCCAGTAAACTTAAAAATACATACTTATTGGATTTAAGACAGTTTACTTCAAGCTTCAAACACCTGTCTTATAAAAAATAGCTTTAATAATAATTGTACGTACATATTTTATCTAAACGAAAACCGCATATAAAAGTCCTTGTATATCATACAACAAAAGCTAAATAAATCATGACTTTCCCATATAAATAGTCCACGATTATCAGCCCTACAAAAACAGGAAAAGTGTATTAAGTAACCTTTGCACTAACATCACTCTCGCGTTGTTACCATACAATGTCCGAGCAATAAATCGTGTCGACAACGGGAAAGATAAACGTGTTATTCACAGAGTTCCTCCTCTGATATGTTTTGATTGGGAATCACAATCAGATCTCCCGAAACATTCGTTTGAAGATAACCTTTGATTTTACATATGAGTGCTTATTAAAATCGTGCTTAATTTTGGAAAATTCCACTTGCCACATTTTTGGCAAACAAAGTCAAAATCAAACCTATTTATTTTTAGCTAAGCTACATAAAGTAACATTTTTGAATCGTCATGGTATAAAAAATCATTTGGGTACCTAAAGTTCGAAAGGCAGTTCCTTCGGGGAGAATAACCGGCAAGAAACTAATAGTTTTAGCCTCTTTTAAAATGAAAAGTAATTGTAATTATAGTACATAACAAAACGTCAACGTCCTTCGAGTGTTAAGCATCAATATTCCAAGGGTTGTATTAGCTACAATATATTAAAAAAATAATACAAATTTAAAATAATGATAGGCAGTTCTATATTAACAAGGCTAGATACTCTAGTAAAAATAAGACCTAACATTACCAAACATCCACTAACATTAACGTTAAGTACTGTCAAATGAAGCCATTATTCTAGGCTCAAGTAATTTCTCAATTAAAACTTTACATAATATCATATTAATTTTCTCACAGTTGATGAAACGAGACAATTTCTTCGTTCAAACATTGTTATCAAAACGTTCTCCTTGCGATTTATTAATTACGTCTCCACAATTAAATAGCGAACTTGAACAATTGATTGTTATAGAACGATGTAAAGAAGTCGTGTTCATATGAATTTTGATACAATTTTCGTGTATAATTCATTGAACTATTTGAAAATAAATACGATTTCTTCTTCTATAGAATCTTTGAATAGCCTAGCATTTTTTTGACAGGCAACCTTTGTTAACTCTTAAGTGACCGTATCGGTTGCTAAATACTTCTATGACTTAGGATGCTTCAAGAAGAGAAGATGAGTGAAGATTCTTGGTTTTAATTCAGAGCCGAGTGTTAATGAACAGCGCTGACTTTTAATCAGATGGCTCGCCTGCTCATTTGACTCCTGTTATATCTGACAATGAAAAAAGAACTAGCTTCGAAGTATTGTTATAGTAGCCCCTTATTTATTTGTATAAATTTGTAAATTGTGAGTGTTATTTATAGGACAACAGGTAAGCAAACACTCGATAATTTATCTGTCCTTCTTTAGTATTCTAGGTATTATGTTAGTAAATAATACTGAAGGTTTATTTTGTTAAAGAATGAACGCAGTACGCCAAAAGGGACTTACAAATTTATATTCAGAGAAAATAACCAAACGTAACCTTGTAGAAAAGCCTTTGGTACAATGTAGCCAGTATGTAATAGACTTTATAAAGTAATTACATTCGTCGTCTCACGAAAACTCAAATAAAATGCTGGCGTAGTGCCATTTCGCGAATTTATTAACGTTCATTTGTTCTAAAATTGCTTCTTTGCGCCTCTAAGACATTACTTCATCCGAATCGCTTATGAGCTCCACATATAACGTTAGATGAAAAATACTATGGTTTTGCCTTTTTGGTTTTATAACCTTTGTGGAATAGTTTATGGATAATACAAACTAATATTATAAATGCGAAAGTCACTCTGTCTGTCTGTCTTTCCATCACGCTAAAAGTACTGAACCGATTAGAACGAAATTTGGTACAAAGAAAGTCTAGGGCCTTGGGAAGGACATAGGCTATATTTTTTTAAATCACCCCCGAAAGGTTTCACGGCCAAACCGTTGAACCGAATGTAATGGCTACACAGATGGGCTAGAGCCTTAGATAAAACATAGGACTTTTTAAGTCGAAAAGAAGATTATAAAAAAGGAGGGGGGGGGGGGCAAAGTTTATATGAACGTCCACGCGGACGGAGTCGCGGGCAACAGCTAGTTGAGTTATAAGTTCGTTAAGATCACAAGAAAAGTTGCCTATGAAGTATATAGTCTGTTCACGATTATATAAAAGATCACGATCACATGGCAGTAAAGAATGCCATAAGGATGGTGGAAAAATGATTGTTATTATTCTCTAATATACTAAATGTTTTACACCATTATAATACGTTTTAAATATTGTTTTGTACATGAATGTTTATTAATCCTTCCAACAAAAAAAAAATCAAAAATAATCATATTAAAAATATATAGAAGTAAAAAACCTTAATTAATCTCTTCTTCAATTTTCTCTGCAGCTACTACTAAATCAGAAGGATTAATTTCAATCTAGAATAAGTATTGCAGAACGTATTGTTTTTGATCAATAGAAGCGCGTTGATCATTTCCCAGGACAGTCGGGAGCTCTGTTGTTATTAAAATATAAGAAAATTGTTACTTACATTTTAATATCGCGATTAAAATTTAAAATATTACATTCTAGATATTACTAGCATTCTTCTCGTTTTAAACAAAGAGTTTCATGTGGTTCTAAAAATTCAAAATATGTGAATTGTCCAAAATATTATTATATCGTTTTAATTGGTATTTAAAATATGATAGTTTATAGTTTTAAATAATGCATTGTATCTGAAATTTTAAAGTTAAGTACACTGATAGATTATATATCGAAAATTTATAATATGTCAATTGATAGTACAAGTATGCTTGCGTATTTACTGGAATATTATCATTATTTTATAACAAATCTTCGCGAAACATTTTAAGTTTAATATAGCAACAAATGAATTGTCATACTGTTTATTAAGCATGTGGTACAATTTACAATGTTGTGAAAAAAATCATAAAGACACTTAGTTGCAAATGGAATTTAGCGTCCAAAATTATATTAATACTAGCTGTGCCAGCGACTTCGCCCGCGTAGAAAAGTAACTTTGGGCAGCATATTTGAAAATGCCTAACCCGCGCCAACAAACGTTCAGCAAGTTCAACGTGATTCTTTGAATTGCCTTAACTTTTTTATTTATTAACCGATGGACATGAATTTAAGACTAAATTTTAAGTTAAGCTTACCACAATATAATATCATTGAAAACCCCATCTAGATACGATAAGCCGTTTCTGAGATTGGCGTGCAAAAACAAACAGACAAACAGACAAAAATTCCAAAAATCATTGATTTGGGTTCTATTGTAATATTTTTTCTCATGTATCTACCATGTATAGACAGGGACTCGTTACATTTTTTTTATATGTATAGATTATTGTAATAATCTAAGAAATACTAACCTATTTTAAATTCTATAAACGTTTTTCGTACACCACAACACCTATTTATATAAACCTTTCGCTCACAATATACCTATTAGTTTTGAGAGCACAGTTAAGGCATTAAAGTAAAAAATATGAGGCCAAACAATAGTTTGACAGATTTCTGTCGACAAACAACATTTATCTGTGCGGTGAGACTGGGCGGCGACTTGCCGATGCTAAATCAATGTACAGTAGACTACAAAAGTATATTAACACTGTCATAAACAATTCTCGACGATACCGCGTATATGTTAAAATAACGTTTCTATTTGTGATGTTGTTTTTGATGATTAATCATTCAAATTTAAGTACTAAGCGAATGTTAATTTTATAGTATTCTTTTATTATATACTCTTAAATGTGGAATTTTAAGATTTAAGATGTTTAAAGAGTTGAAATGTCTGAATAGTCCAGTCATTTTAGGCATTTTATACCCCAATCTGCGGAAAAATTCCTAGTGAGCTGAATTTTTGTATATGTCGCAGGCGGATTGTATAATCCGCTGTATTACATTACGGCTAGCCGTTTTACAAAACAGGGCCGTTTTGCAAAGCGACGTTTCAACGATTAGCCGTATTGAATGCGGCTGAGTAAAAAACCGCCAGAATGTATTCGTCGCCATACATTATTCAATACGGCTAGCCGTAATGTAATAAAGCGAGGGAATGGTCGCCCCTTTGACAGTCTTTTAGTTCTGATGACCGTGATATGTGTGATTTATAGCATGTTTATTGAGAAAAATGCTAAAAGCTAAATACTTTTATTTGTGTTCAGTTAATAATAATTATTCAAAGGAATATCGTAAGAAAAGATCTACTAGCATTATATGATTATTAGAATTTAGTGTTTGAAAAACTTTATTTGTATTACTTAATTATTTCAAAATGACTGTGCCCTATGATTTATAATTGTGTTTAAGAGAACAATATTTAAAGCCAAACACTTAAATTATTGAGTTATAATAAATGTAGAAAGGAATATCGTAAGAAGTGATATATTATTAGCTTTATATGATTATTAAAATTTAATGTTTGGAAAGTTTAACTGTAGTAGGTACTTAATTATTTCAAGTTGACAGCTATGTGATTTGTAATATTTTTTTTT
>JADANM010006225.1:3320882-3371211 GCA_026213755.1 Eurema hecabe
AACGCGTCATTTCAAATGATGCAAACTGCTGGACTGAAGTATGACATAAGCTGGCCTACAATGAGATTCACCAACCCTGGTCTCTGGCCCTACTCCTTAGAATACGAGTCCATCCAGGATTGCATCTCCCCTCCGTGCCCATCTGCTTCTCTTCCTGGCACCTGGGAGGTTCCTATGATCACCTGGACTGATTTGCTTGGATTCTCTTGTGCTACAGTCGAGAGTTGCTTCAGTCTGTAAGTACGCAATAGGTACTTCTGAAAAAGTTTTTAACATAAATTTATTAGATTAGATACTATTAGTTCTTAGGAAGTATTGAAGTACATTGAGTTTGATAATTTCACTTCTCTATTTATAATAAATAAAAAAATAATTTAATAATTAATTAAATAACACAATTTAATAACTAGAGCTAATCAAATAATATTGAATTCATCTACTAAGGAAACAATCAACCATCAAACACACTGATAAAGCAAATAATTAAATAACCGTTAATTTAAATATGCGACAAGCTACGTAATTCCACAGAGAACCTAATCGTACGAGCGACGACCGACAAAAGATATTTCTTCTTATGCTTTCAAAAGCGAAAAGTGACATGGATCAAATGTCCCTGAAATTGACAAAAACCTTTTTTTCATCAATGACATATCTAATGATATTGCGTACTGGCAAATAAACTTACGAGGACACAAATACCCAAAATGATGCAAATGGAAGCTAAGCAACTGTTCACTCTGATCTATGTTAGCTACACTATTTTGTTGCTAAACCACCCAAAATATGAATACAAGTACCCATCGTAACAGTGTATGCTTAGAAAAATACCTATGAATAAATCATGGACACTATAATCGTAATTTTGCGATTTAGAACTCACAGAACAGAACTTACGTTACATTACAAGAAATATTAAATTCTGTATAAATTTCAAAACCTAATAATATAAAATCAATATCAATGTGAGACTTGCATCAAAAATTATGCTGCTACAGACTAATGCCCATCTTTCTTCCTCACCTTAAAAATGGGGCATAAGCATTCTTCTGTGAGAAGCTTTATCCCTTAAGAATTAGAATCTTAGCTATATAATTACAATGTATGAAAACTAAGTTTATTCTTTTACAGGCCAGCTGATAACGACGAGGACGGTTGGTTCCGCTTCATCTTGGACAACTTCAACCGGCATTACCTCGGGAATCGTGCACCCTTTGGCCTCTTCATTCAAGAGGCCACTATTCGTACCCGGCCAGGCTTCAGGAACGCCTTCATTCGTTACATAGACATGATTAATTCTATGAGCGATGTGTTTATGGTAAGAAAACTTTCTTAAGACATTATTCATATAATATGAATTGTGAATAAACCATTTAAAATATATTTTTTAGTTTTTAGCGCGCATTGACAATATTAATGTATGTGTCCTGCGGTTTCAACAAAATGTACCGTTTCTTTTTTAAATATTTTTCAAGAATATATAATTTGTTATTGTCCATTAATCCTCGTGGAGACTGCTCATTAGTGGATTAAGTTGAAAAATGTTTCTTAAATTAATCTTAATTCTAAAACGTATGTATTTGCGTAGTGAAAAGTTTCATGCCTCACTATTGACAAATCATAAACTTATCTAGCGACAGCTCCGGCTTTACTCGCATATGCTATGATGTAAGCTATACTTACTACATTTTAAGTTGAATCAAATTGCACACGGTCTGCAAATTTAATTTAAAATCGGTTCAGTAGTTTACGAGTCAATCGGGAACAAACAACGTGACACGTAATTTATATAACATAGACTACTTAATACTTCCAGGTGAACGTTGGTGAGATGCTGAGCTGGGTTCAGAACCCGGTGCCTCTTGGCGAATACATCAACCAGCCGTGCAGACAGGTGAACCCAGTACGGTGCCGCGCCTCTAACTGCGGGCCTCTCGAAGCGACACATAGTCAGGTACAAACTCATATGACTAAAATGAAAGAGACGTATTAGGGTATAGGTCGCGTCACGAATCTTTAGCGCTGAACGAAAACTACGCAGAAGTCAAAAATAAGGTATCGAGGGGACGTCGGCTGCGCGATCATTGATTGGTTGTGCCAGTCGTGTTTTCGTTCTTGCACCAATATGTCAATTACAAGCGCATTCTACCGATGCGCAGCTATTCTCGTCCAGCGCTAAACATAAATGACGCCTAGTATATATGACCATAACTTCACAAGTCAGTGTTAGAAATAGATAAACCCCCGACAAAACGCAACAAACTGAGAGTAACATTCCTACCAAACCTAACAAACGACCTAATGACCTTGAAGATCTGAACCGATTTCCACCAAACATAGCTAGTAACACTTTCGACGGATATACCTTTCAAACATAAAGCCGCATTAAAATCGGATCATCCGTTAGGGAGCTACGTTGCCACAGACAGACACATACACACACTGACACACACTGTCACACAGATCATATAACAACCCGTCGTTTTTGCGTCGGAGGTCAAAAATAAATATCGCTAAAGAAAATACCCTTTATGCACATAACTTGAAAATGAATCATTTCTTAAAATCTTTGTTGGATCAGAAATATACCAATATAATAATTAAATAAATTAGTCACGGTTAGATAGTTGTATTTCATTGTTTGAAAATATATATTTTAAAAATTAGCTAACAAACTTTGAAAACTAAGTAACGCCTTTGTTATCTTTCCGTCTAGTTCCCATATCAACATGACATGAACTTACTTCGAGACAAATCTTTGTTCGCGTTGCCGTTTTACTGTCATTCTATAATTTTAACGTCATTTCCGTTTAAGATACAAAAATAGTCATTTTGATATCCTTTTTTAATTTATTGGCTTAAATTTTCGACTAGCTATATTTTTTGGATAATGACTGATACAAGCTTTTAAAACATTAAAACGCGTGTATTATTCATACATTTTTACTAAAATTATCAAGAGGAAAATTTGATTGTTAATTGTTCATCTGCATTTAAAAAGCTCCTAAATTACCCGACTGTTTTGATATTTTATGACCGTAAAGGTGCACTATGCTTTATAGTAAGTCCACTATTAAAAACTGATCATCAATGGAATGATTCCAGCGACTAATTTATGGCTTATATCATTTTTAACATTCGTTTTGATTGCAGGAATTATTCTTCATGCAAGTTTGTTCATCTTGTCCTCGTGTATATCCATGGGTTGGAAACCCACTTGGGCTTTAAGGAAAACAGTTATAACATAACATACTTCAATATATATTATAACAATTATCTTCTGTTTTTATTGAGTCTTAGTCTTTTTTTATACATCGTGAGTTACGAAAAATAATTGTTCATTTATATAGGAATTTCTCAGCGAATGTCTGAATTATTAATTGTTTGAAAACTCGGACGAGTTGAAACACATTTCTTGCTTATACAATTTTCCGATTTCAATATTAAATATATAGTTCCAGTAGTTTTGTTTTGTTAATAAAGAGCGGAACAAATATCTAATTATAATCTATGGAAAATGTATAACATTCCGTCGAGCATGTTCATTTTATATATAACTAATTCGATTTGTAACCTTTATCCTGGCCAATTTGTCACCAAAAAGTTCTTTAACAATTAATAAGGCACCTACGACTTAGATCATTTTAAGGTGAAATTGAATAGGCTACTGAGCAGACATGACGGCTCCTAGGCCGTATCTTAGCTTACATCGGGATCGTGAAATGTCTGCTTAATGCTTATTCGGCATTCATTATAGGACTTATTTATTGTATCACAAGTGTTGCGGAACTATTAATATTCGCCTGTATTTTGTTAATAACTGAGGCACCTACATAGGAATATGAGAATAATAAAAAACAATTATGAATAAATTTAATAAAGAAGAGAATTCCCTCCAGATGAAAAGTAGAAAGGAAGATCGACGATCGGTCGAATCTGACGCTGACATTGACTATTAATCTTCTCTTGAAAAAATATCATTAGTGTGATTCAGAACTCCACGCCTTAGTATCTTCTCTCTCTGAATAATCCTGCTTATATATAACTTTAACTTTTTTCAGAAACATAGTATGTATAGTTTTTTTTTAATAATGTGAAGAGGGGAGACGAGCTGGACGCACTCCTTATGGTAAGAGTAGCGCCAGCCCATAGCCAATGCAGTGCTACCCGGAACTTTGCTAAAAGCCCAACTCCGGGCAGGGGTGCACTACACCGACGCTCCCCACTTGTTGTTGTTGGGATGTTGATGTTTAGTTTAATTTTAGGTTACTATTCTTTGCCGAATAATGAAGTAGCCTTACAATGGTATGGACTAAAAATAATATTGCAAAAGATTAATTCAATTATCTTTAATGATTTCACTATTTCTTTTTTATAATTGAGACTTTTTTAATGAACACGTTTGCTTAACAAAATAATTAATGGCAACCGTGCATACTTGTTCTAATTCTTTTAAATGGTTCTAAATTATTTAATAGCCGAAGAAAAAAGAGCTTTAAATAAATACGAATTTCAAATAAAAAGAAACAAAATAGTAAACGAATAGTGAAAATATTTTTTTTTTATCCACGAGAACTTGTGATAAAAAAATCAAGCCTTTTGTAAAATCTTAGGGAAACAATAAGTACTAGACAAAAATACCTATAATGAAAGTTGTAGAACATAAAATTTAACATCAAAATGATATAGGTACATTATTATTTGGCAGCAATTTTGAAATCAAAATTGCTATTGTTAATTTTAAGTTTGTGGCGTGGAAATGAGTCATCTTTAAATGTACTTCAGTACATTCAACATTGTTTTTAGCATTCTGAACATAAATCTCACGTGTTTCACCGTAAAAGAAATCCCTATCTTTAGTTATTTAGTAAGCCATACTAAGCAAAACCTCCTATACTTCAAGACTTCGAAACCAATGAAGTATATATTCTAAGTTTTCTTGGAAAATAAAAATAATAATAATAATCAAATAATCAACTCATTTAATTATCACAAGGAGCGCTTTTTGATTTAATCTTTTAATTCAAACGATAATTAAAAACAGATTTTTATCGGTGATTAGATATTTTTATATAACGATAAAACGTTGTGCAACAGAAACCAATTTTATATTCAAAGTGACCAATTTTATCATATAACCAATTTTAAATATAACCCATTTTATACTAATCCTACTCGAAACGTTACCCTACCCTACACCTACCACTTTAGCTTAAACACCATTCATACATGAAACGTTAATCGGTTCAGCTTTTGTGGAGTTAAGCGCTTACCAACACATTTTGCCATTAATTTTTATATTATAGATTGTCATAAGGAAAAATTACTTTTTAGTTTTTAAGCTATTTTATTTTTCATTTAACGTTTAACGTAAGACATTCATAGCCCGCTACCATAGAAATAAGATAATTAAGACAGTCCTAAAATAGTTTTAATTTATCGAGACTGATTTGATTCTGATATTGTATTTTAAAATATATATTCTAAGAAATTCAAACAAACGTATTATTAATCGTAGTTAATAAAAAAATCATTTATTGCCGCACTCTATATTGCATAGCAAAATTTATACTAACTAAAAAAACTTGAAATTATTATTATTGGTTTTCAGTAGTCACCTTTTCTGTCTAAGGTGTAGTCTATCTATACATATAATAAAAACGTAACGAGTCGCTGTCTGTACATGGAAGATATAGGAGAACAAATATTATAGGAGGCCTTTATTAACGCAATAGAACCTGAAAAACTGTTTGTTTGTGCACGCTAATCTCAGAAACGGCTTATTTTATCTAGATGGGGTTTTCAATGATATATTGTGGTAAGCTTAACTTAACATTTAGTCTTTAATTCATGTCAATCAGTTGATAAATAAAAAAGTTATGGCAATTTAAAGAATCACGTTGAACTCGCTGAACGTTTGTTGGCGCGGGTTAGGCATTTTCAAAAATGCTGCCCCAAGTCACTTTTCTACGCGGGTGAAGTCGCGGGCACAGCTAGTTTAGAAATATTAATATTTTTTATGGACTCACGACTGTACAATTGTTCTCTTCTGCACATAAAGAAACAAATATTTCATGAAAAACTTTTCTTCATTTCCCGTCAACACGCTCCAAACGCAGCTTTTCGAACGATTCTTACTATCACGGAGAAGGAGGCGGTTACGTCGGACTCGCCAGTAGGGCCATACAGAAAGCCCACCGGTGTTCCGTCCCTTCGGAGGGCGGACTCGCTGAGGACGCACAAAGCAATCGTCCACGAACTCGCCATTTTCAAATGATCCATCCTATCTCTCTAGCAGTAGGGACAGAAGCGAAGCCTAAACTATTTTTTCTTTCAAATTCTTCAACATTTCACCAAAAATAAATGTTTCAAAACAATAGGCTGATTTGAACAACTGTTAAGTCTCGATTCCTGAAATTTTATTCAATTAGATAAGAATTTCCGTAATTAGTCAGCAAGTGACAATAATACAGATAAGATAACATAAAAAGAACCGGTCTAATTATTTTTTTATAATTACAACATCCGTCAAAACATTTCAACTTGTTAAACCTTAGCAATTTCTAAAACTCTTAGACTAAATAGATACTGGGTTAAAATATCTTAATTGTAGACTAACCTAAAAACTCTCTGTAACAATAAATAAGTATACATTATATTATTATGGGGAATATTTGTTACTTTTAATGTCTAAATGGCTGGAGCGATTTCAATAAAATTTGATTTAGCTGGCTCCCTGGATTTATAATAATAAATACATTTTAATATAATTGCTTTATTTTAACATAATTTAGTACACAACTTTTATTTTCCATAATAAACCACATAACTCCATGTAATTGTCCGAAATAAAATATAGACAATAATAAGATTCTATTTAACCTACACGGCCAATATCCTTATGGATTTTATTTATCCCTTATTACATTTATAATACCTTATAGACTAATTGTACAGAGTTAAAATGTAAGTACAGATTTCTTCCAGGCAACCTTTAATAAAAATTTGTAAAGAAGAACTGAGTTGGTAGGTACACTGAGTTACTAGATATAAAAATATATGCATACATAATATATATATTTAAACTAAACACACTAAATAAAAATATAGTAAATATAAACTATCAATTTATAAACAAGGACTTTGAAAATGGTGATAACAATTGCGATTTTAGTAAAGTAACATAGTAAAGTAACATAGCATAAATGACTCCCAAATATATCATTATTAAAAGTCCAACATTGAAGAAACATTTTGGTACTCACAAACACCTTATGATACGAGTAGGTTCCTTATAAAACGATTCCATAACAGGTTACATACTCGAGATGCTCCGAACACACGTTGGCGCTCATCACTTCCCATCAGATACGACATTTGCCACAGTAAGGTAACACAATACCTTCAAACCTGATGATATATAAATAAGAGGAAAAATTCACATACCAAACGATTTTTCCTAAAATAATCGTCGTAAACCTATTTAGACTGACGTCAAAATGCACTTATTGAAATACAAAGACATGGACCAGAATACTAGAAGACATGTCTATATACATACGATTTTTTTATCAAATTATGACGCATTAAATTTCTATTTAAGCAAAAGTATATAGTCCATTATTATAAATAAAATAGATATAAAAGGTGTTATCATTATATTACTATCTGGGGCTATTTCTAGAAACGTCTCATCCAATTAAGAGATTAGAGCATTTGTTATCACCATTTTCAAAAGCCGCTATGGAAATCTTCGAGGAAAGTCTGTTCAGGTAAAACAAGCTATTTGAGCTGTGTTTTCTATTTACCTATACCTTATTTATTTAAACCTATGATAAGATAGGTTCGTGGAAACATGGCAATCCCCAAATATATCCTTTAAATAAAAAACCAACTGATAATGGGTAAATAAGTAATCAATTTGGAAAATCTTTAACTTTAATCAAATCGATCGATATGATACAATCGAATGAGATATGCGTTTGAATAAAAACGGTAGATTGTTTTTTTTATCAGTCATTCGAAAATGGAGTGGACTCTAATTTTGGCGGGTTTTGTGACAGTTCTCGGGCTTGTCAGTGGTGAAGAGTTGCCGTTAGCTGAGCCATGCGATGTGGAGAAATGCAAGCTGCCTGACTGCAGATGTTCCGGCACAGATATCCCCGGTGGCTTAAGGCCTGTTGATGTTCCACAGGTAAAATAATAATTATATTAATTTAAAAAAATAAAAAAAACACACTGGCTTCCAAGATAGTAAAAACTGTTCAGGAGCCTGATGAACTCATCATACAAATAATCATCATAATAATGTTGTACTTTAAACTCCTACTATTTACTCATCATACTAATATAATCGTGACTAATGAATTGCACTTTAAAAAAAACATGATTTTCTTCGTATATCATATTCATAATGTACAAATAAAATCACATGATGATGAATTTGGACGAAATTTAACAATCGGTAATATTACAGGAAGAAAATGTAGGCTATAATAATAAATATAATATGAATTTAGCTAGTTAGTTGAAAATCCAAAAAAAAATTGAGTATAAATGAAAAATGAAACCAATGCAGAAATAAGCACTCCTTTCGTTTGCACGACTTCTGTAAAAACTATACATTTCAGGAGTATAATAATTTCAATTAACATCGATACAGACAATTGCTTGTATAATTAAATTAAAGGAGCATTATGCCGTTAATAACTACTGATAATAATCAATTAGTAGGGGATTCATAAAATTAATTTAGACTGAATACAATTTAATTAATGTAAACTAGCTTCTATGCCGGTGCCTATAGTTTAATTATTTATGATATTAATTTTCTAGTACAGAGAAAATCAGATATTTGTCAATGAAAGTATTAAAATAACCTACTGTCATGAATTAAGCTTGTTTTAATAAATAATGCGCTTTTAAGGCGTCGGTTGTTTTTTCATTTGTTATCGTATTTACGTAATGCATATCGCTTCTTTTAGACATCATTTGATACGTTCTTCTAGACCTGACCAAAAGAAAGTTGATCATTTACCATTATATATTACCTTCCGTGACGACCCCTTGGCGCAGGCGTAGCACAACTGCTTACTGCGCTAAGGGTCGTGGTTTCGATTCCCACACCGGAAAAATACATTTATAATTTACATTTGTATTTTTCGGGGGTCTGGGTGTTGCTATGTATTTTATGTATGTATTTACAAAATAAAAGTATGTATATGTAATTTATTCCGTTATCTAGTTGCCATAACACAAGCTTCGGCTTAGCTTGGAACTAGATGGCGCTGTGTATAAATGTCCTGAACTATTTATTTATTCCTAATCTAAATTTATAAGGGTTCCCAAGTATAGTAATTAATATATCTTCCAGTTCGTGCTCCTAACATTCGACGATGGTGTCAACGTTGTAAATGTTCCCACCTACCGTGAACTCATCTACGGTCGCAGAAACTCTGACATGTGCCCCATTGGCGTCTCCTTCTACGTGAGCCACGAATACACCAACTATGAGCTCGTCAATGAGTTATACAACGAAGGATTCGAGATTGCCCTCCATTCCATCTCTCACGTCAACCAGACCTACTTCCAGGAAGCTGACTACGACAGAATGGTATTGGAGTTCGCTGACCAGAAAACTCAAATGGCCCACTTTGCTGCTATCCCTGCTAATAATATCCAAGGTACGAGAAGACTTTTTACCGTTAAAGAAGCAGCTTATAGAATCGACTTAACTATATAACCGTTTATTATGTTCTTAATAATTAAAAAAATATCTTAACATAAGTGTGCAGATATAAGTTTTTTCTGGTTTATCAATACATAGTATAAAACAAAGTTGCTATCTGTCTGTCCTTGTGTATGCGTAGATCTTTAAAACCACGCAATGGATTTTGATGCGGATTTTTAATAGATATAATGATTCTTAAGAAACGTTTATATGTTTATAAATGTACGTGCACAATAAAGTAGAGAATCAGTGATAAATTTAGATGTTTCTAATGTGATATCGTAAATAAGAACGTTTTTTGCATGCAGCCGTACGAAGCCGGGGCGGGTCGCTAGTTGAAAAATAAGCTCTAATCGGAACACCATATACCTCAATAGTACGACGTCGATAATTTATATGATGTGATTCAGGACTCAGCGTAACAGTAATTTGTTCCTATGTTTCAGGCATGCGAATTCCATTCCTCCAAATGGCAGGCAACAATTCCTTCCAAATGATGAAGTCAGCTGGTTTGAGATACGATATCACCTGGCCAACCACCAGATTCACGAACCCTGGTCTCTGGCCTTACACCTTGGACTACGAATCTACACAGGACTGTATCTCCCCTCCGTGCCCTACTGCTTCCATTCCTGGACCCTGGGTAGTCCCCATGATCGCATGGACTGATCTCGCCGGATTCCCTTGTGCAATGGCCGACTCTTGCTTTAGCCCGTAAGTTAAAAGACTTCATTTATAACCTGAAAAGGTTGCTATTAAAACGTCAGTAAAAGCACGTTAATCGTTGTTAGATACTGGCCATTTAATACAATTACACTCAATTATAGAAAACTATCTCATTACATTCAGCATCTAGCTACGAACTAATCAAAGCTTGAGTCATTAGAATAAATTACCTTTATTGCTTATCAATATATACAGAGCCCACTACAGAGCTGTTAGGCTCTG
Source organism: Eurema hecabe (assembly GCA_026213755.1). Classification (NCBI taxonomy): domain Eukaryota; kingdom Metazoa; phylum Arthropoda; class Insecta; order Lepidoptera; family Pieridae; genus Terias; species Terias hecabe. The sequence continues at coordinate 3,331,561 of JADANM010006225.1, forward strand.
CGAGTGTTCCTGTGCGGCGATGACCATTTTCCACCAGGTGACTCGCCTGCTGGTTTGCCCCCTATTAAAAAATACATATAATGTAACGCTTAAAATTCAAAAAACATAAAATCCCCAATTCCCAAGTGTAGAAATTGTACCATTAGCACAGAATATTTATTATTATAAATTATTACTGGTACATCAAAACAGAAGGTTGGGAAACCAAAGGTTCTTTTCGAATATTCCAGGCCGCAAGACAATGATGAAGAAGGTTGGTTCCGTTTCATTATTCAGAACTTCGAGAGGCACTACCTCGGCAACCGTGCCCCATTCGGTTTCTACATCCACGAGGGACCTATCCGCACGCGCCCAGGTCTTAAGGCAGCTTTTGTTCGTTTCCTCGACATGATCAATTCTATGAGCGATGTGTTTATGGTGAGTTGAGAGAGGAGATCCTCCATGAAAGGGACAATTAGCTTTATTTTTTTATTTTTATTTACTCTTAGTTACAATATACAACAATAACATTTTATTGGATACAGCATTTGTAACAGGCGGCCTTATCACTAACGAGTGATCCTTATTTATCTTACAATTATTAAGTGAGCTTTATTTATCTTACAGACTATTTGCACAAAGTAAAAGAAATGTAATAGGCCTTTTCACGTAAAACTTTCTTCCAGCCAACTTTGTATATATATTTGAGCTAGAAAGACTGGATTGATAGGCACACTAAGTAGGGTATGGACATAAAAATATACACATACACATGGCTTTGTATTAGTGTCAGAAGTGTATCATAAATTAAATTACAATATTATGTCTATGTTGGAGGCGGATTGTATAATCCGCTGTGTTACATTACGGCTAGCCGTTTTGAAAAACAGAGCCGTTTTGTAATGCGGCGGTTCAACGTTTAGCCGAATTGTCTTGCGTAGTTTTTGTATCATTATATTTTATTAAATTTTGTATAATTCTTTATACAAAGTTTAATATACTGAATTTTGTGTAATTCTTATATTCTTATTATTTTTGTATCATTGTCATAGTTTTTGTATTATTATAAAAAAAACTTGATTACTCAGCTTCATTTTTAATAAAGATGAGTAAATAAGTTTTTTTTTATAATGATAAATAACTAACCTAACCTAACCTAATATATAAAAAAAACTAAAATATAGCGACGAATACATTTAGGCGGTTTTTTTACTTATCCGCATTCAATACGGCTAATCGTTGAACCGCCGCTTTGCAAAACGGCCCTGTTTTAGAAAACGGCTAGCCGTAATGTAATACAGCGGATTATACAATCCGCCTGCGACATGCACACTGTTGTTTATATGAAAAATCGAGCAAACGAGACGAGAGGGTCATCAAGAATGACTTGCCGTCCAAAATACACTACGAATTGTAGTGAAATATAGTCAATCAAATCTTCAAGAGTCTTTGTCTTAGTAACTAAGCCCCATTCGGCTTTTACATCACCAAGAGGGCTTTTACTACCCAATTCCGTTTCAAAGATCAACAGAATCGACAATCATTCAATATTACCCTTGAATTTATTAATTTATATTTGTACTATAATTTTGTATGAAATTTCAAATACATTATCATCGAGAAAGTTACTTTTTAATTACTTGGTGTAGAAATAATTCATCCGCACACTCAAATTACACCAAATTAATAGCACGATAAACCGACATAATAACCCCATCATTACTACACAAATTCATAAATTGCAATCTTTTAGTTTAATTTTAGATTAAATGTAACTTTAAGTATTTTCATATTTCAGGTAAATACTGGTGAGATGCTGGACTGGGTACAGAACCCGGTTCCTCTCGAAGAGTACATCAAGCAGCCATGTAGATTGACTGTACCATCGAGATGCCGAGCTTCAAGCTGTGGACCTTTGGAAGCCCCTCATAAGGAGGTATTGCTATCAAGATAGTGTGCATATTTATATTAGAATCAACTAGTTTTGCCTAGTCTATCCTATCGGGTTTAGGACAAACTAGTTTGGTCTAGCCTAAAATAGGTAATTCATACTATCGTGTATAGGAAGAATAATCATAAGGAGGTATTGCTATAAAAAAAGTATAAATAGGCCATACCAGTTCATCCTAGATTATATTTATATTAGGATCGATTAGTTTCTCCTAGTTTAAACTACTCGTCAAGCTTATGACAAATTAGTTTGGACTAGCCTAAACTAGTTGATACTATCGCGTATAGGAAGAACTAATTAAGCCTTGGCAAAACTAGTTTGTCCTGAAATCGATTTTGGCCGGTAACTTATATAAACCAAAATCGTGTTAGTTACACTACTTATAACTAAAATGCATCTTAAAAGATTTGGCTGAAAATTAGTAGAGAACATATCCTACTTTATTAGAGAAAAGGCTTTTGGAAATATATTGCGAAATAGTCAAAAATAAAAGAATTGTAATTATTTACTTTGTTTAATACCCGCGCGAACTCAGGGCGGACGGTTATTTTTAAATACAGCAACAAATTCCTATTCCTCAAAATTTTAAGGCTCTAAATATAAAAGCTTTTATACAATAATTTATTTAATGGAGCTTATTATAGTGTCAACGAGTTGATTGACTAAAAAATCCTAGGAATATTGTTGCTTATCGCTCGCAGGATATTGACCCTTCTATATACTATATGGCTAATATAATTTTTTTCTTGTTGTGGACAATCACTTTCATTACTACCTTTTTATTTTAAAAGAGCACTTGGCAGACTTTCTTTGAGGTTCTGCTTTATAGAATGCTTTAAAGAATAGTTCTGTTTTTCGATCATAGTTCCTAAAGTCAGTTTAGTTTTGTAACTATAACAATTCAAAAGAGTTACTTAAAACAAAAATCTTTACCTAAATAGAGATAAATAGAACAATATTTAACTAAGACTCTTTAGTTCATCATTTAATATACGAAGTTCCCATTAACGTTCTGTTATGCAGTACTCTTCAATTTGGTTTTAAAAAAAAGACACAAACTTTTAGTCTACTAATATATTTTATTATAGCCAAAATTAAATATAATATTACACTAAAACCTCCCACACCTTACACGCGGAGTATTTAAGAAAAAGGCACTGTTCGCGGTGGCTTCCAGAATCTGATTAACTTTTAAAATGAATAAAATAATTATAAAATTAAATGCTAACGGTAAAATATAATAAAACAATGGAAATGCTTAGTCGGCTCTATGTCCATATAAGCTAGAGTTGTAACAGTTCCAACCATGTTTCTGAAACAACATATTAAACGGTTCTGTGAAGTAATTTCAAAGACTAAGCTTTAACTAAATAACTCATTGTAAAATGCAATCAAAGCACAAATGCTCCGCATTGGGAACTGAACGTTAGATTGTCCAGATAATAGAGTTGTTGGGTGCTGTAATTCTATTCACTACAATTTAGAATGTTCATTCCGAATCTTATTCAAAGCGACGCGATGCTTGGAGTACTATTATACTCCTTTCGAAGGATTGTTCTATAATTTAATTATTAACTAAACGCGAGTTAAAATATATATTCTTTTTAAATATTTATTCAAGGGTGTGATACCTACATAACACATTGGAATCGACATGGTATTACAAAACAAATATTTACCACCGCTTCTGAAGGTAGTTTCAGTTCTACTGATGCGTGTATGTCTATGTATGTGAGTCCGAATGAGTGTTATAGTACGTGTCATTTATGTTTAGCGCTGGACGAGAGTAGCTGTGCATCGATAGAATCGCGCTCGTACTTGACGTATTGGTGCGAGAAAGACAACTCGACTGGGACAATAAATCAACGCTCGTTCACCCGACGGTCACGCGCCCCGCGCGCCGCGCCGTTTCCTTGATACCTTATTTTTGAATTCTGCGCAGGTTTCGTTCAGCGCTAAAGATTCGTGACGCGACCTCTATACACGTTTAGTAAAAAAGACTTGGTGACTGATTACTATTCAAAAGATGCTCTGTTCCTTTACGAATCTATACTAGCATGTTTCTATATGCCGTTTTAAATTTGTGTACATTATTAAATGTTATTACAGGAGCTGTTTTACATGCAAGTGTGTTCCGCGTGCCCCCGCACTTACCCGTGGGTTGGAAATCCTCTCGGCAATTAATTTAAAACGAAATACATTTTATATATTTATAAACCTGTTTTCGTTTTATTTACCTTTATCATATTTTTAATTATGAAATCCTGACTCATATTATTGAGAAAATATTTCTGTCTCATGGTGTATTCATGGTAAATAAGTTAATAGCAATATGAATTCTTACTTACTTTATTTTCATTTACATTCATATCGAAATTTATTGTACTGAACCGCTTAGTAGTTATTATCCGTAACCTTAAAGATTACAATCCTAATGCAGCCAATTCTAAGACCCAATACAAGAAGGGAATACGAATACAATAAACGTAGATGTATTTTCAAACTAAGGATCTAAAAATGTTAATAACGGATGGCGAAAAAAGAGAAGACAAAAATCCAGCGCAACCTCTTGACTTCAAAATGCCTTGACATTCTTTTTGAAATTCAATATATTTAGCAACATTGTAAGCACCGAATATTTAATTTATTATCTTTAAATTTATTACTTTTAATCAATCACTATCGACGCTTATTAATAAAACACGTTTATATGCAATTATTTTATAATACTAGGATATCATAAACGATGTAGTTGTGACGGCAATAACGATAATTGGATTGATTTTTACTTGTTCAGATAATTTATAAAATAATATTAATATCAATATTATTCAATAAAAATATTTATACTTGGACTATGACGTCCAAGTAGTATCAGTATCCTGGAATAAAAGCAAACACTGCTTATTTTGATTTGAAAAAGACTTTGAAAACAATTACCTAATACTTAACTATTAAAGAACTTCACCGTCACACGTTCTAAAATTCTAAGCTACAACGAGCGAAGACATCGCCAAAACGCCTGCGACTAGAACCAACATTCTTGAAAAGACACCTTTTTTGGTCCACGGTGGGAAATCCTGCTACAGATACCCCGTCACCCTCGCAAGAGAAAGAAGCGATTACGTCGGAGTCGCTTAAAATGGTGCCACAAACGACTAAAGCGAACTAATCATTGGTGTTCCTCCACACGCCCTGACACGAACGGACTCACGAGAACGCATAAAATATACTAATAATAAAATATATAATACTCATAATAATAATAATACGTACACAAAGATTAAAAAAAAAATATAATACCTTATGCTAAACCAAATCATGAAGAGTGTGTTACTGGAGTTGGGAGTTGATTTTTTGATTCTAATACATAATTACATAAAATAAAATGATATAAAGGTATATATTATACTTTTGTGTAAGGTCCTGTCAAGATAGTTAATGGTTGTAAATAAGTAAATGTTATACCTAAGTAAAAAGTGCTTTTCAAAAAACGTCTTAAGATAACTTGGGATATTAATCAATCATGCAAAATATATTGTTGATTTAAATTCTTAGAGATAAGTGAAATGGTTTTCCTTATTTTAATCTATACAAATAAATTAAATAGGAGTGTCTGTTTGTTCTGTTGATAATTTTTAAAATAGTTGGACCGATTTTGACAAGATCTATTGAAGTATTTGAGATTAAGGTTTAAAATTTTTAATGTGAAGTATGCTGCTTTAAAAAGTAAGAGATTCATCAAATCCAGTTCATCAAATTGACAGCTTAGAATGACAAATTTAAAATTAAGATTGCAATGATGAACTTGAATATTTTTAGTCGCTTTAATATATTTCAACACTCGGCGGCTTGTCAGCCAAGAAAAGATGAATGATAAAGAAAACTACAAAACACAACTACACTTTAGTGTACTGTTGTTTCAATTCAATAGGTAGAGAATATAGCAAATCCTTTTCTTTACGAGACATTTATCTTATCTTGGCATTTAAAAGAGACACGATAACTAACAATAAAGATTATTAAGGTTTTAAGAAAACATTAATATCTGATAATGCAAGTATAAATTTTTATGTTTATTGATCATGTGGTCAGTTCGAAATGCATCTTCACCTAAAATTGCTGCTACTGATTCTGGCTTTAACCAAAGCTGATCAGAAGTCTGCTGAGCAATGTGACGATACAAAATGTAAGTTGCCTCATTGTAGGTGTGCGTCTACTGCGACTCCTGGAGGATTTCCTAGGCATAAAACACCCCAAGTGAGTTATCAATTTAAAAATTATAATATTTACATATACTACAACCTCGCTTGACTTTAAGTTAATATAAAAAATATGTGTTTAAGTTTATTTCATTAATTTCTTAAGAAACCAGATTCTATGTGGCCTATTTGTTCATTATAGAACTATACATTATTAAACATAATATAGATTATTCCAACCATGGCGATTCAAAAGCTGTTACTGTTTGAGGCCTAGTTGAATAATATGTTTGAATGGACTTTCCAGAAAAATAATAAACAAACATTTCCAAGTTATTATTTTTTTCAAATTCAGTAATTCTCGTAGTTAAAAAACTATCGTACAGCATATAGTTAATAATTATTTTGACTCATTGTGGATACAGAACAAAAAAATTTTTATTATTATTAATTTTTATTATCATAGGATTCGTTCAAAAAATCTGCTGATCTATATATAATAATGCTATAAATCGTTTATATAAACTGTTCCTCTCATAACATTTTCCATATCTTTAATTTATCTTACAGTTTGTCCTCTTTGCCTTCGACGGAACCATAGACCATGTTAACATACAGCCATATCGTCGCTTCTTTTACGGTGCTATTAATGCGAATAAATGCTATTCTTCGGCAAACTTCTACATTAACCATGAACATACCGACTACATGTACGTCAACGAATTATACAATGTCGGATTTGAAATAGGCCTCAACTCTATGACCAATGGAAACGCCTCATACTTCAAAAACGCTGACTTGGAGACGATGATGTTGGAGTTTTCTGATCAGAAAAAGCAAATAGCACATTTTGCTGCAATTCCCGCTGAAAGCATCCAAGGTTTCTATTTAAATATATAATAAATGGTTTTCACCAATACTTTTTTGACCAATAAGTTATGAATTTTGTAAACTATGCTTGAGAAAAAACGTCTCAAGTCAAGCGATTCAAAATTTTACAGCATACATCATTTTAAATATTACAATATTTTATCAACGACTACTAATAATGACCATGCTATATATCGATACAAGATACGATGCTATAGATCAAAGAATCGTCCTATCCCTATTTACTATCTACCTTTTTTCAGGTATACGAATGCCACACCTACAAATGAACGGTGACGTTTCCTTCCAAATGATGCAAAAAGCTGGTCTTCGGTATGACTTGACATGGCCTACTATCGAGTACCGTGATCCAGGACTATGGCCCTATACGCTGGATTACGCCTCAATCCAGGATTGTATTAATCCACCATGTCCTAGATCATCTTTCCCAGGGTCATGGGTAGTTCCTATGATAGCCTGGAATGACTTAGATGGTGAACCTTGTATAACTTTTGATCATTGTAGAAATGTGTAAGTTATAATTGAACTCTTAAATTAGGTTTAGACTTCTTGTGTAATTAATTTAAATTTTTTCTATAATATTATCTTCAAATTACTGTCAAAAACAACATGGTATAGAACAATGGTAAGACACAAACAAGCATGACAAAAATTCCATACTATACAAAAAGCAATAGCTTATAGCTTGTTAGGAAAGTGGTTATTGGGCTTCCAAGTTTTCCCACTAGTTTCTAGTATCGGCAATAACGCAATATTTAATGACAATTTTGCTTATGCCTCCGCTATTTCTTTAATAAACTATTCTCCTATATCTTTAAACCTAAACGTAGACTACGCTAGGGTATACGTGACAGATTGGTCTCTTTAATAGAGTTTTACAGGTGAAAAGGAACGTGTATGGCAACCATGACAAAGCATCAGCAATTTGCCAGTAAATCTCTTGTAGACTTAACCTAGCAAGTATACCCTATACACGTCAACGCAAATGGCTACTGTTACAACTCTTATTGCATTTGTTACTCTGTTAACAGACCCACAGAGTACTACAACCAAACTGATTGGTTCCAATTCATGGTGAACAATTTCAACCGGCATTACGTTGGCAACCGGGCACCGTTCGGTTTCTATATAAAGGAGACGACTTTCCGAAGTCATCCCGCACTAGGTCGTGCACTGAGGCACTTCATAGCTATGTTGAATAATTTGTACGATGTTTTTATGGTAAATATCTTGCTTGGTGATTCATGAGTTCTTTTTTAAAGTTATACATGGACTAAAAAAATGTTAAATAGATATTTGTGAAAATTTATATTTTTAATTCTCGGCTTAACCAAGAGCTTCAAATTCAAATAGAGGAATTTCATCAGAAAAAAAATAATAATAGATATATTGATAATATAAAAAAGTGTCTACTCGAAAGGTATTAAGATATAAATCTTTTTTTTTTACCTTAAGGGTTTTTTGGAACTCTTATTCTAAGAAAAGTGTTATGTTACCTGTACCTCATCAAGTAACGTGTAATTTCAAATTGTCATATATAATATTTTAGCACGTATTTCCTTTAGGTGAACGTGAACGATTTTATCGATTGGATGGAGAATCCCGTTGATCTCGACGAATACTTCCATAAGCCGTGCAGCAGAAGAGAACATTCTATGTGCTCACCTCGCTTTTGTGGTCCTTTACAAGCTCCCACCAGATCGGTATGATTGCACTTTATATTAAACTATTAATAAAAAAATGACTGATGTTATCTCCAGTCCTATAGAGCTTTAAGAAGACTTCATGGAACTCAATAAGATTTTGAGTTAAAAGAACTTGAGTAAGGACTCAAGAAATTGCTAAATCTAACAATTATTTTAATCCATATTCTAGATTTATTCTAAATTTATATATCTGTATATATGTGTGTGTGTGTGTGTGTGTGTGTGTGTGTGTGTGTGTGTTTTACATCGTTAATATATATAACTGAATCTCTGTATATTTTAGTTCACTTGAAGTATCGAAACCTGATATAAAAAATTGCTAATTTTATAGGGGTTGTTGGTGCATTTCATTTCATTCTAACTTATTACTTTTACGTCGTATTTCTTTAGTAATATTTGTCCCTTTTTGGCTGTTACAGCTCTATATGTCATCATGCACAACATGTCCGCGCCTATATCCTTGGTTAGGAAACCCCTTCGGACTATGAAGATTTAAAAAATAAAATTATCTACAAAAACTGTAAGAAACTTTTTTTCAATACGAATTACAGATCTATATTAAATAAGAGTTTTATTTTATCAAGACATACGCGGCATCAAGTTCAAAAAAAAGAAATGGCAACGACGAAATCATATTTTATATTTTTACACGAATCGTTTGATTCGACTGTCTAGATGGAGAGGGGCCTATCAAGGCAAATTAGGGCAAATATAACATAATTACTCAAAAACTACTTCACATAAATGTGTCAAATCAGATCGTAGGCAACCTTTTGTTTTCCTAAGTTCTAATAATTTAATTTTATTATTCATACTATTTTATTTGCGCGCCATCTAGTGAATAATTGTCGAACTACTACGTAACTATGCTCAAAACGTTGTACTGAAGATTGTTTAGTAGTTTTTACTTTTTTCGACAGATGGCGCTTATTTAAAAACAATTTAATTCCGGATTTATTGTAAACGTGTAAGATGGTTTAAATCTTAGTAAAATAAATATATAAAATAAAACATAACAAAGGAAATAAGAAATAATAATTGAGATAAACAATTAAAAATAAAAAATGATTGTAAGAAAAAACCTATTTTTTTGTATTTCTCATTAATCATTGTATGGTTGGAGTTAAAATCAAAGGCGCATAATTTTAAATACATTTTATTAAATAATTTACATCGAGACCTTAATATCGTGTAATATTAAAAACGTTTATACTAAGTCTTTAATTAAAACAACGACGTTTTTATCCAGGTTTTGTAAGTAATATGATGTCGGTTATTAAAAGAACAAAAATCTTTTTGACTTCAAAAAAAAATTCTAACAAAATCTATTGATTGGTGGATTTTTATGTCAAAACTTTTGTAGTCCTAATTCGTTTAATCCGACAAAATAAGATATACATGTATTAAGTATTATTTACATACGTAAGTACATTAAATATTAAGAAACACTACTTCGAAGTTATATTAAAATGCTATCACAATCTAACAAAATAATTTACTAACATTATTAATAATTTACATCGTGGTAATGTTTTATCTTAAGATTACTACACGAAGATTGAATAAAAAGATTTCCATCTGAGGTAGAACGTAAAATAACTTATAACTAATAAGTAAATATTGCCAATGTATTTACATTATAATTATAAAGAGCCTTATTGATTATAACACAACCAATAAAACTTATTAGGCCCATATAAAGATTATATGTAGGAGTCTTACACTGGGTTAATCTTAATTCTAATCCGTTTAAATATTCCTAAAAGTGTCAGTTAATACTTCATAAAGAAAAATAGCGGGAAATTTATAGCTTGAAAAATCAGCATTTGACAGTTACAGTTTTTTTCTGATATGGCAATGCGTTAAATACTTTCTGTCAATGTCATAAATGTAGTTGAAAATGGCGGCAAAATTACTAATTATTGATAATACAAAGCTTATAACGGCTACACAGATAAATTATATTTAAAAATACTGCCTTAATAAAAATATTAACAAAGAAGCTATTTACAATTTTGTACAAACGTAAAACGTAATAAGTTATTCGGTAATACTGTAAATAATATTAAAGCTTATCAATTACATAATGCTAAAATTATAAGTATTAATTAAATTAAATAAATCAGTCCATTTGAAAATAATTTATTTTATAAGAACGAAGAATTAAAATAATAATTGAATTGTTTTTCTTTCGCATATTAATTGAAGTATTTTAACGAAACATATAGAAAAATTAATATATAAGTTGGTGGTAAAATTGATTGGACTATTTTAAAGACAAGATTGTTGTTCTTAGTCAAAAAGAGATACGTTCATTAAGTTCATAATTAGTATTACCCAATATTAAAAAAAAACTGATAAAGCCTTATGTTTTTGACTTACAAAACTTTCCAAAATATTAGGTTCTTATATATTTAGATATTAAATAATTATGGGTCGATAAGTCCATTTAGATTATTCCACTTTATAGATACTGGTTGGTTGAAATAGAATCAATAAAAAAATGATACTAAATTGTACCAAATTATGTTAAGTTGTAAGATTATTTACTGAAAGATTGCCAGCGTAGATTTTCTTTTAAAGTTGCATAAAATATTAGATATAGAGAAAATAATAATATACATCTTATTGCAATGGATCGGTTCCTTAAGAATTTGGAATCTCAATCTCAAAGCGAAACAGAACAATTCCAAATCCATTTTCAAATACGTAAGCAAACTAAAGTTCCATTTTCGAACTGAACCGATGATTCATAGAAACTGAACAGTAGTCAGTGCCGAATTAAAAAAAAAACATTTTAAAATTCGAACAAATTTTAAGCCACATTGTCGTTCCATTTTCAAATAAAGAATGTGGAAAGCACATTATCATTATTTAAATCAATTGACAATTACAAACGCACATTCGAAAATTTAAATTTCGAATCTAGTTGCAAATCAAATTATTACATATTCATTCCATTTAGAAGCATGTGACTATTGATTCTATTTTCAAACTAGCTGTGCCCGCGACTACGCCCGCGTAGAAAAGTGACTTTGGGCAGCATTTTTGAAAATGCCTAATCCGCGCTAATAGACGTTCAGCAAATTCAACGTGATTCTTTAAATTGCCATAACTTTTTTATTTATCATCCGATTGACATGAATTAAACACTAAATGTTAAGTGAAGTTAACACAATATATAATTGAACCCCATCTAGTTAGGTTAAGCCGTTTGAGATTAGCGTGGACAAACAAACAGACAAAAATTCCAAAAATCATTGTTTTAGGTTCTATTGCGTTAATAAAGGTCTCCTGTAATATTTTTTCTCATATACCTTCCATGTACAGACAGCGACTCATTACGTTTTTATTATATGTATAGATTCATTCCATTAAGAAGCATGTGACTATTGATTCCATTTCCAAATTAGAAAGCACGTTCCATTTTCGAATTTAAATTTCGAATCTAATTGCATACGTGATGGTCGCGCTTCGAGCGGCAGATGTCGCAGTGCACGCGGCAGCACCACACGAAGCGGCAGCGGCACTTCTCCTCGTGGTCGCGCACGCGGGTCTGGTAGCCGCGCCCGCAGCACAGCAGCCGGCAGCCGTCCAGCCCGGCCGACGTTCTGTTGCACGTCCTACCGCGGGTACCGAGGATGCCTAACCTGAAATTACGAATTAACTCATGTTATTACTATCACAGCCCAGTTTGAAAATTAAATATTTTTTCAGCCCCCCATTTTTATACCCCCTTAAAATGTAAATACTACAATTTCAATACTTTCTTAAGAGTTGGTTATATTAGTCTGTTTTTAATTACAAATTATAAATCCCCCGCTGCTGCTTAACAGTCTTTAGTAACATAGTATTACAAAAGCATTAAAGGATCTAACTTTAACATTTTTTAGAAAAAAAAAAGAAACATCGACTAAAAGAGCATGGTTTGAGTTTCAGTGCCTAGTAAAAATGTTTTCAGTTGCCAGAGCATTATCCACGTATTAGTTTTCGCAAATGAAATTGTGGTGAAATTGTAAGGATCATGAATGATTAGTGTATCAATTAAATAGTCTATATATAACACTAACAAATAACCTACTCTTTTATAATTATAATAGAAAAAATAATACGAAAAAGAGAAAGATATTTAAATTAAACTTATTATCTCTGAATATGCGTAGGAAACGTACTCGTCATTAGGTTCACAGTAATCAGGCGAATCCTCCAAATATACGAGATCGGTTTTATTTGGCTTCTTCATGTCTGAATGTATCGGTCGTAACTTCCTAATGTTCTTGCCTTTCTTCCTTTCTACTACCTGAAATATATTAATAGATATTAATTATTTAAATAAGTTATATTTAAGTTAAAAAATATATATATATGTACACGTTATGTTCCATCTGTTTTTTGTAAATATCTTAAGTAAGCGTCTTTGACTTTGAATTGCTTTGATTAAATTGATCTGCGATTGTAGTATCTATTGTGTGGACGTGGAGGCCTGTTCTGCCGTAACACAGTCTGTGACTAGCGCGGAGGATAGTGCTTATACGCAACACAAATTATTTCATATGTACCGTCATTCTGTCATTTCATTTAAAGATATTTATATATACTTTTTATTAAAACAATATAGAGTCCATATTGATAGATTGATAGGGTACAGTATACCATATTGATAGGGTTAAAAGAATTTCATATTATGCGATATCATGAAGAATCATGTAAATGTAGTTCGTACGTAAAATTATGAGAAATACGAGTGCATATCCCCACAATCTTAGAATCTACTAGCGACCCGCCCCTGCTTCGCACGGTTGCAACTACAGATTGTCCTCATACACAACGTTCACAGCTTTTTTGGCAACCCGGGGTCGGTACCGCCGTGGCGTCGCAACAACTACGTCCCTGCATTTTAAATTTGTAATATCTTCGGAACTGTTCACTTAAATTACATGCTGTAAAAAGCATATTGATCTATAATACACACACAATTTATGTAAGGTACTTAATTGGATAAGAATTAATGGTGTATAGTGAAAAATCATTTCGTTAATAACCATTTATTAGTAAAGGATTAAAAATGGCTATGGTGGGTTATCCCTAAAAGATGGACATCCGCGATGGCATGACTTTTTTTAGAACTTATTAAGGTGGACAATACTGTAGTACCTACAATATTTTGGTCTATCTCGTAGGGTTTTTTTTATTTAATATTTAATTTAATAATTATCAATCAGCTGACAAGTAATTAAGTAATTCGACTGGTTAATTAATTTTTCTTAATCTACGAGTTATAAGTTACATGAACGTATTCGTATTCTTAACAAATGTTCAAATTTATACTAATAATAATACAACTTTGTTTTTAAAACAGAAATACACAGAAATTGTTAATTATAATTGAGGGTTGATGGCACCCGTTGTAGCTGAGAGCTGTGTTACAGGTGCCAAGTGGTTTAGCCAGCGTTTGCAATATAAGCGCAAAAAACGTTCTTATTTACGACATCACATTTGAAACCTCTTAATATATCAGTCTTTCTCTACTAGGTACATTATGCATGTATTATACATATCAACCTTCCTCAAGAATCACTCTATCTATTAAAAAAAACTGTCCCTATGTCCACAGACAGCGATAGCGACTTTGATTTATACTATGTAATGATACTTTACCTCTCTTTCTTCCGATTGAGTGTCACCTATAAGGTTATGTATACTTCATTAATCCTTAGTAAACAAAACAGGACTAACCTTGACATGTGAAGCGCCTTCATACCGCGTGATGAGCGCGTCTCCCACGAGGCGCAGCTGCGGCAGGCGGCGCCAGCACACGCGCACAGAGCACGAGCCCGACATGCCGTGACACTTGCATACGCGCTGCATACGACCGCGGACAGCCTGCAATACATGCTGGCTCTTTAAACGCAATTTGATACAATTTGGAAAATTATTATACATATGTACCGACCGCTACTCGAGCGCCGAGTCTGAATCGCGCTTACGATATTCGTTCGAGACTTAACATATATAAAACTTCTCGACATCGAACCATTGGGGTCTAACGGCCAGTCTGTGATTCGACTGGTGGAGGATCCTTCCTCCCCAAACATACTAGCTTGTTAAAACCAATGTTATACAATTGGAAAGATTAGACTCGGCAAAATCACTCTTATAGGTACATAGTACATACTAACACTTTAAAACCATTTTAATTCAATTAGATAAAAATATTGGACAAAATCACAACTATTTGTAGATTAAAAATGGATTAGTACGTCAAGAATCCCTATCTATTGACAAAAAGTACAAAAAGTGGATTAGTATAGAACCACTCGATCGCGAAAAAACAAAAATATACACACGGAAAAAGTTAAATCACATGCAGTGATAATTAATATAAACTGTCGTTACTACAACCTAAACTAATAATTAATAATAATTGAAATCTATTTTCAACCGACTTCAAAAAAAGGAGGAGGTTCTCAATTCAACCCGTATGTTTTTTTTTATGTTTGTTACACGATAACTCCGCCAATTACGAACCGATTTGATCAAATCTTTTTCCGACGTATAGGTTATACCAAGGGTGGTCCCATTTAAATTTAATAATAAAAAAACAACCCCCAAGGGTAGAAATTTGGGGATAAACTTTTTTATACGCAATATCTCCGCCGATTATAAACCAATTTGAACGATTATTTTTTGTTGAATAGGTATTATCAATAGGGTGGTAGATAAAATCATGCGAATTTGAAGAAAATATTTCACCCCCCCCGGGTGGAAAATAGGGGATGAACTCCGCCGATTATAAAACCAATTTGAACCAATTTCTGACGATTCAAAAGTGTTACTTTATGTAGCCTAATTGAATAAAGATACTTTTGACTTTTGAACGAAATCGGTTTTATTTTTTTTTAAGTTATATTACTGACCCGGCGACCAGCTTCATTATTGTGTAAATTCATCAATCCTTCGTCGGATTCCTTGTCTTCTTTCGCGTCGACGAAGTCACGACTAAACATTTCACCATACCGTATATCCTGTAATCATACCAACAATAAGTTTAGTTGTAAGCAAATATTAAAACGTGTTATTTTTAAACTTAATCTGCCACTTTACTTCTATCTACATTAAACATATTTTGATAGATATACCTATAATAAATTATAGATACAATAGGTATAAGTACTTGAAGATAGTTGTATGAATATGACCAATCCCCTTAACTATGGAGAGAATCGTCAACTTTGCAATCATTACTGTTTCCGTGACTACCTGTTCGTAAAGCCTTGACAACTTGATGTCAAGAAGTTCTTATTACATAAGATTAGAAAAAGTATTATAAAGGCAATACTTTATCGACTCATTACTAGCACAATAAAAAGCAATGACTAATATGACTAAATTAGAAAATAATGCTGATAAGAGTAATATTCCTAGAAGCAGTAAATAAAAGTATCTTTATACTTGTAGGTCTCTCAAGCTGAATAATCAAATTACCTCAGAACAGCCACCCCACTGCCAATGACGAGGAGTCCTCTTCCTAACTCTAGCGTCGCAGGAGCATTCATTGAGCTCTCCCCGACTACACGCCCTGGCTACCGCATGGGCTAAAGCTGCTGATGATAATGCGTGGACGAACGCAGATTCACGTGACTCTGGAATAGATGTCATTTGTTTATTAGAGTCTCATGTTTTATGTTTAGGGATTGCTTGAAGTCCAATCCTTGACGTTTACAGAGATCGATTTGAACTGATAAATTGTAATATGTATTCTGTTGATAGCATTATGATTGCCAATAAAAGTGTATGCTCTAAAATGTATCGTTTCAATTATTAAAAAAATGTTTACTTTAAATTATTTGGTTTTAATGCGCATGTAAAACCAATAAAGTAGGAGAAATTTGAAAGTTAGTCTCGATTTTTAGTCACCCATAATACCCCATACGGATATTTCTCTAGCCTGACGATTATTTAAAATAAATATCCCACACTGCGTAGCTTTTAATAATTATGCACTAGCCTGTTCTATATTTCGAAAAAATCAGTTCATTGACCAACCGTACTTTTACCACCATTTATTTTGGTCCCTGCAACACCTAACTATAGTAGACCTGTTCTATACAATGACGGTTCAAGTTAGTCTGGTCAGACGTTCCCAGGGTACGCTAAACAGACTGACGGCTTCCATCAACAAGTGCGCACATGATCTCGGTAATAGACAATTGAAAATAAACACACGCCGTGAAGAAGTAATTCCTTGAAAGTCTTGAAGTGATGTTACGTGGGTGATCCAGTTTTTATAGTGGATATTTTTGGCTCGAGAGTGGAACTCTTAGCTCTTAAATCGCTTGGAAATTTTAGTTGTTTAATGTTTGTAAAGTTGTTGAAACGCATTTAAATGTACCAACAACATATATACAAATAAACAACTCGATAGGAACATTAATGTTAATCAAAAAATGAATGCTGAGGAATGCCCTCAAAAATTACAAGCATTTGCACAAGAACTTACTTCTTCACTCATTCATACTGTTCGAAAGATCAAAATAATAATTATATTTCGTCCATTGAAATGTTACATGAGGTTTGCATTCATAAATGCAATATTCGATTCTAAAATTGTAATAGTAACTAATTATAAAATAAAACCAACAACAAGACAAATAAAAGGCAATACTAAAACATCAAAACTCTCTTCTATTTATTATTTTGTATCATAAAACGCTGCAGCCGGAATTAGAAAATAATTTCACGTAAACACGTTTCAGGATCAAAGGATCGCTTCGTTTGAACTCTTGATTCCCTTTGTATTGTCAATTAGTAGGTGCCTTTTAAGTTTAAACGGATACTTGTGCGTAACACATGCTACGGATATAATGGTACTTATCTTCGTGTGTCAAAGATTCTTAAAGCTTTGTGATGGAAATTGTTGCCTTTGCTTAATGGAGAACAATTTTGATTAAACAGATTCGCCGATTGTAGATTGCCCGAGGTTAGAAATTTGGCAGTAAACTTAATAAATGTAATTAATATTGAAATATCTATGTTGGTGAAAATACTTAGAATCCCAAAAAAACAGTGCGATGTATGAACAGGTTAACATGTATAGGTGATTAAAATTTTATTTTTTTGTTTTTTTTTAACCCTTTTGTCCGAAAGGTGGATATTTGGCGTCTTTATAACTCACTTATACTAAGACCTCGATTCAATTAAGCCTTTCAATGTACTTCACTCTTACACATATTAAACTGTAACATAATATTTCAAAAATTGACCAATGAATTTGTAGAATTTGCCTTCATCTCATCTAGACAAATAAATCTCTAAGCTTGATCAATAAATATTCGTTACAATATAGATCCCATAAGTTCAAACTATTAGTCTATTCTAGAATTAACCATGACTCAAAACGTCTCTTAACATCATATTATGAGCAGAGTTCAGCTGGTCTATCCTTTAATATAGTACTTACTGAATTTAAGTACACCACCGAAGATGTCAGTAGAATTCTCGACAGTACTGCAATTCCATCGACTGTTTCTAAACTGGTGTTGGCATTCTTCTACAGCTTGCATAGCGCCCGTTTGCAAAACCTGAAATAGATATTATAAATAATTTATTTACAATTTTATTGAAATTTATAGAAGTATCTGTCCACCCACTGTTTTACGTACTTGTGAGTTGTGACTCGTATTTTTTGACATATTTATTTTGCTAAACGAAACACAGACTATCGAAAAGTTTTTTGTAAAAGCCAAAGTATTAAACTTTATTATGGTAATTGATTGTAATACTATAACGATTCAATAGTGGTTCAATATGAAGCTATGTTGATTAAAATACATTGGCTTCGATTTATTCCGCCAGTAATATGTATAACGTTATACAACGTATACATTTTTATATTGGTTATTTTATATAGATAAACGTATGAAATGAATCCTCCCGACTCAGTTACCATAAAACACAATTGACTATAAAAATTCTCGGCGCGATCATCGCCTCTGAATTACGGCATAAATTTAAAATTACGTCTCAAAAAACGATAATAATAAATTTGTAAAATATGACGAAATCGCTCGTTTTCATACTTTATCTATATATTAATATGGATTTAATCTTAGACCATTTCTTAACTCAAATAATATCAAAATATCGATGCATTATAATGTAGTTAATATTTCAAATGATTATTTTATTTCGATGTGAATACTAATATTTAGAAATATACGGTGTAATATAAAACTACTTATGTATAGAAACATATTGAATATTACAAAACAAGTTAACCCGTAAACACTAAAAAAAATATTTAACTATTTAAAATTTTATTATTTAAATGATTCAACGTAAATTTTTTCGCGTTAACATAATTTGAAGTGAACTGTACAATATGTTTATATGTTAATTCAGTACGACAAATAAACTTCCACAGAATAAATGCAAAAAGGAATACATAGTTATATCTTCCCTGATTAGCCCATAAGCTTTTATTTATTCGTCTTTAAACATCAAAGCCAAGCTAAAGGATGTGATCGTAAAATAAATACCGTATCACCTAGCCCTTTTGAGATTTGCATAAATATTACTCGACGAAGTCACGTAATTAAACAAGATTTTTGTAATACTAGAATTTTCACATTTATTGTAAAATGATATTGGAGGTTAAGCGACCGTCGCTGCGGCTAGCATGTGGATGGGTAAGTGAATGAGAGAAGTAATTTTGATAGGATGTTGTAAATTTCTGACATCACTGTTATGATATAAATGTGAAAATCTTTTTGTCAGATTGACCTTCGGTGTGATAAGGTTTTTCTTGCAGATAGATAGATTTATGTAGTACATCATTGTTAATATAGTTTTGTTGGTTAAGACTAAGTATAACTAAGGATTCCCAAACTGGTATGAGTCTTATAGGATTTAACTTATAGGTCAACTTATAGGATTCCTATAAGTATCTTATCCTTATGGAAACGACCATGGATGATCCATGACGGTCTACTGACTAAAACCCGACTTACCGCATCGGGTAATAGTCTCGGACACTTTCGCTACTTTATAAGAACAAAATAAAATAAAATATATAATTTTGATCGTAAAATATAAATATCAATGAATATTTCATTTTATCTTTATTATAATTTGAAATAATAATTAGTGATTCATATATATTTTCTCATAAGACGCAATAAAACAGTTTTATATAATTGTACGTATTTTTTATATATAAGTAGCTTGTTGACAGACAATTATAATTCTAATATCTATTCGGTTACTGAACATAGGGCTAGGCTAATGTATTTATTATTTGAACTAGTTGCGCTTCGCTGTTTTACCCGTTTATTTCCCGTTTCCCGGGGCAATACCGTGATATTATAACGTCGCTTGAAAGAACATGAAACATCCATATAGATATTCCATACATCACAATATATTTTGTAGATAAAATTTTTAACAATGAATTTTAATATTGTATAATGTATTGACAAACATATGAAAACAAACGTTCATCCCGAATATCATTAAAAGCAAAATAAAACGGTAGGATCAAAAGTATAATCATTATACGGAAATATATATTGAAGTAACTTTTAATTTAAAAATCATATAATATATACGTTCGAATTGAGAAACCTCCTTTTTTTCAAGTCGGTTCAATATAAGTCGCCCTAGGAATTCAATAAAAAAATAATCTAATAATAATGTAAGGTCGTATATAAAAATAGAATTAAGCAGCCCTATACATGTAAAGTTAACGAGTATTGGAACTCAAATGGTTACTGAATTCAAGTACACTCCAACCAATTTGCAATTCCCAACTATCGAGCATAAATTGTTCCTTAATGCCCACATCAAAATTAATCGCTAATTAATGAGACTTGCCTACGAATCAACTTTTGGTTCGAGCTTTAGAGTTTTATAGTTAATGGTTATTGACTTATTATGCATTAGTAGTGTTTAGACTTTAGATGTACCTACCTTGGACATCCAGTGTAAGTTGAACTATAGTCCTTAAAAATATAATAAATATGACAGAAGTGATGTTTATTAGGCTTACACGCAAAAACTACTAAACCGATCATCATGAAACTTTGTACTTGTATATTCTTAGCTAATATAAGCTACTTTTTATTTGAATTTTAATGTAAATTGTTAATAAAAAATAACTAATATAATTTTGCTACTTCAGCGTCACCTCGTAGTCAGAAATTATGTAATGATTTCCAATACTTATTTTATTGATTCAATGCAAGCGAAGCAGCGGGTAAATGCTAGTAATTAATAAGTTAACTATTTATAAAATAAACGCAAATGGTTGGATGGTTGTTTGGGTGAAGTTAGGCATGCTCCCTTAGAAACATAGGTACATAAGAAACTGGTGTAACTTACTATCAGGATAACTCCAGCTAATTTTCCCACCATCATATAAAATCATTACCTGAACCATCTTATCAGACAGCATGCACAGCTGCTTCTGCCGCTCGACCAGATACTCCAACCTATGGCAGCTCTCTTTGTGGAGTGTTGTGAACGTGTCCAACGATGTGTTGCCGGCAGTTGCTGGCCGAACCGGCTGCGCTAGGTTCCTGAAACAAATAAATATTTATTAGAAAAACTATAACTAATAAAACATGGAGTTTCATTTCAAAGAAGTTTCCATATTCTAAAATCTGACACGTAAAGGACACGATGTTATAAAGATTGAATGAAATATGTTATTAATAGTTATAATGACAATACCTATTATCATTTTATACATGTAGTTGTATATTTAAAAAAAAGCAACAGTATGAATGTTACCGATTTATGAAACAAAATATTTGTTTTATTTAAAAGTCATAGAATGTATGCAATCAAAGAGTACGAATATACTATATTTATGTCTTTCTTTTTTCTAACAATACCAATAAATAATTATAGAAAGTCTTAAAACAAAGGCAAGTAATATATAAACATCCTTGACCTTCTGTAAACTTTATTTGCATATGATGAATGACAATAGCATTACATCATATAAATTATGAAATATGTTTGGATGTTATCAAAGGGAGTGATACAAAGTTCAATTTAATATGTAACTGGCTTCTATAACAATACTAAGCTAGAAAATGTTGCATTCGCAATTAGATGTAAGCTTGCGAAGTAAGGATTACAAGGCGGCATCTCGCAAACACCGACGACGGAATCGTAACAGGAACAAACATAGCTAATTTGCTTGCTTTGCATTTCTTAGCTGAAGAACCGACAACGAGTCCCAAACAATATATAACAATGTTAAACATCGTGGCAATTGAAGGGAGCTTAGCGGAAGCACCCTCGTCAACAATGCATGTAACCTAAGGTAATTAGTCTCGAGACGTCCGTTCTTTAGGAGCTCTCACACTCGAATGAGAAACACCACTCGAAGAAACAAAACTCACTATTACCTACCCTCATCTTTTGTTCTTTGGAATTCTCTATTCAAACCGGCCAATGAGAACGGGCGCGGCACAGTACGTTGATTGGCCGACGACCTCCCTTGAGTGCCAGTTGAAATAAAAAGTGCTCGGGTAAATGAGAAGTGGCATCCCGTTTCCTCTTGTTAATGTCGTATGTGCTTGTCCTACTCAGGTTTTCGTTTTAATTGCAAACATGAGAGGATGTGTACAGGGTTGTGAGACCTTGAGTGGCACACGTGCACGCCGTGATACGGGGAAGAACATTCAAGTATTTTAAATGGGGGGGTAGGATTCCTTGCGTTATGTCATCCATGATGTCAAATGGGGCTTATGCTTATCGCTCGCGATGCTCCGCCGGGATTTATGTAGGTCAATTCAAACGGCAACAATGCTCCCATATTTCTGAAGTTAAGATAATACTTTTTTTTTAATTTAGGAGAAGCGAAGTGGCTTATTAATGTCGACAAGAGCTTTTCTCCGGGACAAGCTAATCGAGGCGCACTTGTTGAGGAAAATAGAAATATGTTTTTACATTTCTTCACAATGTTTCCGTAGATCGTGAATATTTTTCCTATTCACATTTTAGAAATGCGAGATTAGGAATTTTCTGGTTGATGATAGTCTTGTTTTAAAGAGTCATTCAAAAATGAGTTCAGGTTACATTTTCTAGATCACTTACCGTGAATGTTAGGTAACGAGTATATTTCTACTTCTGTTTCTAAATAGTCGCTATTGAGAAGGGTTCTTATAAAATAAGTATTTCCGACCTTTTTATTGTAACAAATATATTATAAAACTAAGGCACAATAAATATATAAGCGCTTCTTACAATTACCATCTACCTACCTTGTTTGTTAAGCCTTTCTATAAAAAACAGAATCACTAATAAATAAATTTTGAAAAGTTTGAAACTCTTTCACAATACAAGTACATAATAAACTTGAACGATATTCGGCATACAAGTACACCTTAATTTTTTAAAGTGGGTAAATCCTTTTACCGACGAAAACCTACTATATCTCACCACAAAGCGGAAAGATGTCATAGTCAACTTTACAGCCTCTTCCGCTTAATAAGACCCTGAATAAACACATTGAAAACTATTTCTCAATTATATTTCTTGTATATGTATTCTGTTTGTTATATTCGTTTAAAGGCAAATGCTTCAAAGTATGCAAATAAGCAAGTTCTTAATAATGCACGGGCTCGCAAAAGCTCAATTATACAATAATGTTGACAGTAGTTGATTGTTGCATGCTTATATGCTATTGGAGTGGGCATTGACAAATAACTTCACTGGTTCATATATAATTATGTATGTAAGTTCATATTAATAATAATTTATATTACACTAGCCGTGCTGAGTGGTTTTACCCGGATTATGTATGTATTATACATATAAACATTCCTATTGAATCACTCTATCTGATAAAAAAGTGCATGAAAATCGGTTGCCTAGTTTTAAAGATTTAAGCCTACACAAATTGACTATGTCTTATACTATGTAATGATTATCTTAATATATATAAATCTAGTGTCACAATGTTTGTCCTCAATGGACTCCTAAACCACTTAACCGATTATAATAAAATTCGCACTCCATGTGCAGTTTTATCCAACTTAAAAGATAGGATAGATTACATCCCGGTATTGCCCCGGGAACGGGAACTACGCCGGTAAAACCGCGGGAAACGGCTAGTATTGATATAATACTATCTTGTTTTAGAACGTAAATCAGTAATTTAGTGGTCATTCGCGGTTTTACCCCTGTAAAAAAATAATAGAAGTCACAAACAATATGAATGATTTAAACATCAATTTATTTATTCGTTCTAAACGTATACACAGACCTTAATAAAAGCTAAAAATCATAATATATACGAATACGCATACACTCAAGCCATTTATTGTCTTTACATAGAAACATTTATATCTATACCGTTATGTACGAGCTAGCGACTAGTTGAACGAGATGAAGCAATAAGTCAGAACGTGTATTAATATTGACATGGGCGTGAAGTATGGGCTTTGCGTTTAGGTAAGAGGAAATTGATTTTAAACACCACTTATTACTAGCAGGCTTAATGTGTTGTTGTAATGCGCTGAGTTCTGAATCGCGCTTATGATATTTTTTGGTGAAAGTATATAAGACGTAGAAAAATATTATTGGTCAAGAATAAAGTGGATGAGGCCGTACTAATAAAGCTGAATTATTTATTTGTTGTATTAAACGCGGTAATGTCTTCTAATAGGGGTTGAATTAAATTATTAAATATTTTTAGTAGTTAATACAATTTTGTATGTTGAATTTTCAATTAATTGTTATATAAGCTATTTTGAATTTGAATTAAAATATAAAAATAAATGAACTTTCGACATTTGACATTACCTATAAAATATTTTCGAACTAAATACATGTACTATAAAGGAAGAAGGGAGAAGAGAGAGAGTTTAGAAATATAACCTCTGAACTGGTATTTTATAATAATAAAACCTTATTATGGGGTGCAACTACAGAATGTCCTCATACACAACGTTCACAGCTTTTTTGTCAACCTGACCCGCGGCCGGCCGCAGCGCCGCAACAACTACGTCCCCGCATTTTAAATGTGTAATATCTTTGGAACTATTCACTTAAATTACATGCTGTAAAAAGCATATTGAACTATAATAAATGCACAATTTATTTAATGTACTTAATTGGATAAGGATTAATACTGTTTAGTTTAAAATCACTTCGTAAATAACCATTTATTAGTAAAGGATTAAAAATGGTTATGATGGGGTATCCTTAAAAAAAAAATAGATAGATATATGCCATCGCGGACTTTTTTGTAGAACTTTTTGTTGGACAATACTGTTGTACGATATTTTGGTCTATCTCATAGAGTTTAGCCAGTGCAGCGTTTGCAATACAAGCGTAAAAAACGTTCTTTTTTACGACATCACATTAGAAACCTTTAAATTAAATTTATCAGTCTTTCTCTGCAAAATTATGCATGTATTATACATATAAACCTTCCTTAAGAATCACTCTATCTATTAAAAAAAAACTGCATCAAAATCCGTTGCGTAGTTTTATAGATCTAAGCATACATAGGGACGGACAGACAGCGATAGTGACTTTGTTTTATACTATCTAATAATGATAACCTCTTATTAATATAGGAAGAACAAATCCATTATTTTATACATATGTAACATAAAAAAAGGAAAAAATTCTTCGCCCTTAAACTTATTACAAGACATCTCACAAATGTGTGACCGTCTTTTAACATACGAGAACCATAACCATATATATCTCAATAGCAGGCTTAATAACACTCCCAAAATATGTTTACACAAATCGCGCGACTGTTAGCGTACTACCGTTTATAGTTTAATTCACAAGCTAATGTGAAATCTATGAAACATTCATTTTGAGCTTTATTTCTATTGGCATAAAGCTAAAAATTACTGGGTAATACATGGTGATAAAAGATAGATTCTGAAACTAAAAGTCACCTAAAATTTTAGAGAACAGTTATTTATTTATGTGTTTAATATTGTTTGTAAGTTGATCCAACTGTAGGAACCGCTACTAATGCGTACAGTTCTGAATCGCGCTAATGATATTCGTTCGGGGTTAGTATATATGTCGCAGGCGGATTGTATATTCCGCTGTATTACATTACGGCAAGCCGTTTTGAAAAACCGGGCCGTTTTGTAATGTCGCGCTTCAACGTTTAGCCGTATTGTCTTGTTGTTGATTATATTGACTTTGTTGATTATACAATCCGACATATATACAACTTCTCGACATCGAACAATGGGGGCTAAAGGCCGGCTAGTTATTGGTTCGACTGGTCGTGGTTCCTCCTTTTAGGTCAGAGCACGTTAACATTTTCCTCCTTCCTAATCAGTGGTTACCTTGACATAATGAACAGTCGCAGTCTGGCCTGGCCTTAAATAAAGGAATAAGAGGAAAAGGATGTGGGAAAGGGGATTAAGGAATCTTACTTATTGCAACCAATAACTTACTTCTTAGGATCGTTTGCTAGTCTTTTAAAAAAGGTTGTTACAATTCGTATTAACCCAAAATCAATTTGTTGCATCAATTTAGATAAATTTAAGGCAATCTAAGGTAAATACATATTAATTATCATTACTTAATCTAAAGGAAGAAAGACGCGCGTAAAAGTTTATAGTTATAAAATAAAATTACATTATTACAAAACTTTATACTTTGTATAAATAATAAGCAGCTTTGTTTTGTTCTTGGAAACTAAAATTTCACGTCGAACGCCAAAGAAACATTGAGTATCAAAATGCCTTCCTTAGTGAATTCTTAGAAAACATCTCCTACAATAGAAATTCGATAGAAACTCGAAAGCATGTCGAATTAATTTCATCTATCGCGTATTGCTTGAGGAATTTTCGAACTTACTAATCACACTGTGCATTTATGTTTGCTGGGTTATACAGAACCGTTTCATTATACAACAGGTAAAAATTTTTGAGCCGTTAAGATAATAATATAATAATAGATAATTTCTTAAAAAGAATTAATAATGTTTGCCGTTATTCGTTTAAAGCAAAACGATATGCATAATGTAAATAAAGACAAAATTATTTCTTCTTATTTTAAAATTAGTTTTATATTATAAATAAGTATTTATGTAGGTATTTAAAATTTGAATTTATTCTGCTCTTAGTATTTATTCTTATAGCGGCGACAGAAAAACCACATCTATGAAAAGTTAACTATCTAACTATATCTGTTTACGAGATAGAGGACAAATAAATAAATAAAAATTTGGAGTATACTTTGTTACAAATAAGCCTAAGAACCTTTGAACATAGGCTCCCAAAGACAGTTATCGAAGTATAAGTACCTAATAACGTACTAGAAACCAAACGCATAGAATTGATATTTCAAATCGAGAACCCATAGTAAGCAGGTGCTAGAACCGCGACTAAACGGTGAATGAAGCTTGCATGGACGAAACCGCGGGCTTTATTTTGTATTCGTCCGTGAAATCGACGTACCTGGGCCGCCTTTATAATGTATTCAAACTTACAAAATGTAGGCGAAGGAAATAATTGAAAATATCATGCTTCAGTAACTATGTAATATACAGCTTTTTTTAAGAAATCCTTTCTTCGAAATCTCGAAGAATAGAGAAAATATTGAACAATTAACGTTACTAACTAATCTGGCAACTTTTTTTAAAATCAAACTTTATATATAAAGGCGAAAAATCATTCAAAAATAGAATACACGTATATTTAAATTGAAAATTGAGTTTTTTACAATTTAAAGTTAGTCGAAATTAATTTGTTCTTGTAATTTTACTGACTGGAATTAATATTCGTGATTTAGTCACCAGTTTATAAGCTCAATCATTCCGTTATAACACTCTCATCTCTCGTTTTTATTCATTACAATGTAAGTTTATCAAGCATATACCTAATAGATTTTATCACAGCAAGCGTTAACAGCTTCCTGCACTAATACAAATATTTATGTCCAAATAGCATAGTAGCTTTAATAAATTATAAGTATAATAGAGATAATATAGAAGATTAGTTTAGTTAGTACTACTGTGTCTGAAAGTGTCTGTTTTAAAATAAAGACTGAACCTCCGTTTCGAGATATCCTACTCATTTTTGTAATTAATGTTTATGAGAATGTATGTATGGATGTATGTTTGTAATTGTTTCACGCAAAAACGGCTCCACCGATTTAGTTAAAATTTGGTATGTAGATAGGCTTTTACATTCTGTAAAACATATTTAAATACTGGCTGTTGCCCGCGACTCCGTCCGCGTGGACTTTCATATAAACTTTGACCCCCCTCTTCCCCCTTTACAAATCTTTTTTCCAGTTGAAAAGTAGCCTATGTTTTAGCTCAGGCTCTAGACCATCTGTGTACCAAATTTCATTACAATCGGTTTAGCGTTTTGGCCATGAAAGCGTAAAGTTCTTAAAAGTGCAACATTTTGGGGGTTGATTTAAAAAAAAATAGCCTATGTCCTTCCCCCGGCTCTAGAGTCTAGACCATCGTGTACCAAATGTTCAAATCAGTTCGGTAGTTTTAGCGTGATGGAAAGACAGATAGACAGAAAGAGTTACTTTGGCATTTATAATATTAGTATGGATATCAGTTTTTCGCAATCATTCGTCATAGCATGAGTCATGGGCGCCTCCGATGAGTGGTATTTAATTGCTTATGAAAATGATAGGGTTTGTTTCCCTTGATTAAATTGAAAGGCGCATACTTTACTTAATGTTTTGACTGTAATAATACGACTTTAAAAGAATTAAATTTCATATAGAAAGCATTTCATGTTTATAAAGTTAAGGTTAGACATGTCTTTAGATCTTTGGCATTTTTATTCAAATTACTATTAAAAAGCGATATTTCTTAGTAAGGAGTTTTTATAGTAAGGTCTACTGAACTTTTGTTTTTCATTAAAAATATTATTAAGATTTGCCCCCTCTTGTACAAAAACTCAAAATTAAAAAATATATAGGTATTATTTTTTTTACAAAAAGTAAGACCTAGCTTATACCTAGCTTCGGTAATTTTATAAAGACGTGTCTAGACCAAGCAAAACAACAATTACAATGTAATGCTATGCAATAGACAAAATACCACATTATATAAATTTATCTTTAAACTAAACTTTCTACGCAAAGGGTCGTTGGTTCGATCCCAACACCAGAAAAATATATTTGTAATTTACATTTGTATTTTTCTGGGGTCTGGGTGTTACTATGTATTGTATGTATGTATTTAAAAAAAGAAAAGTATGTATTTCTAATTTATTCCGTTATCTAGTTGCCATAACACAAGTTTCTGCTTAGCTTGGAACTAGATGGCGCTGTGTGTCCTGAAAATATTATTTTTATTATTATACATACATAAGTAAATACTACATAGAATAAAATTATGAGTCCACAAATTTTATCAATAAAGTGTTTATTACCAAGTTATAACCGAGATGGCAGTTTTATTGGGAGATCAACTTTCAGTAACATTAAATATGAAATGACACATAAAGATGGCTTTTATGTATCCAAGCTTTTAAGATTGTCTTTCTATGGTCTATTTGCGAGCTTTGTCTGTCTATCAAAACAGATATAAACTGATAAATTTAATATATCTTTCTTATCTATATTTTAATATATATAAATCTCGTGTCACAATGTTTGTCCTCAATGGACTCCTAAACCACTTAGCCGATTATAATAAAATTCGCACACCATGCGCAATTTAATCCAACTTAAAAGATAGGATAGCTTACATCCCGGTATTGCCCCGGGAACGGGAACTACGCGGGTAAAACCGCGGGACACAGCTAGTATAATCATATAATTCATACCTTAAGTTTAAGCCACTATATTATTAAGAGGGACTGTTTTTGAGAAAGCAAAAGGTATTCCTTGACTCGTTCCTGAACCAGTAGTTCTTGAATCTTGAGATTAAAACGTTAAAACAAACAAACTATTCAGCTATTTAATTTTAGTTTAGATTAGCTTCTACTAAATCCGCTTCATAATATAATGTACTAGTTATTTTACCGAGAATAATTTCATAAACAATTTATTGGCGAGCGTGTCCGTTCCAGTCGCGAGATATCTGACCTTTAACACAATATATATTGTGGTCCAAAGGTTATACTTTGAAGTTGTAAATAAAGTTTACTTCACTTTTAAGCGCTCTGAAAATAAATGCAAATATCGACATTAATATACCAAGTAAGTTAGCAGATACTTCGTCTTGGAAGTAATGAATATAATGATAGATACATATACTCTAGCTAGAAGGCTATTACTTCTAAGGCAGATTGCAAGAAACGACTTATAAAAATATATTTGGTATATGTAATAAAGGATAAATAAATAAAACCATAGTCCTGTCCTCGAAAGCTATAGATATTCTATAAAGACTTGCCGACTGACTTGGCTGATAGTCCCTTTATAATCGGTAAGCCATAAGTGAAGCCAAAACTCTATGTATGTAGGTGTAAAAAGCACGCTCTTGTTAATGAAACGATTTTTATAGATGAAACTTTATTAACACACACAAAGAAAAGAAATTCATATACATTATACATACAAAGAGAAAAAAATGAGCCAATTGGCGGCCTTATCGCTCGGAAGCGATATCTTCCAGACAACCAGAACTAGGCGGTAAGAAAAGTTTTTTTATAGTAAATTACACATAGCTTATAATATAATAAAGTGCTTAAATAGATTAAATATATAAACACGACGAGAGATAAACATACATAATATTATAATATATTGCTGCTATAAGAAGTTTATCCTATAAATTTGGTAAAATTAAATCTACGAAACACATACGAATTTTGATGCGATACTATGTGGCGATCTTTGTAAGTAGACAAAATTGTCTACTTTTATGATGAAATGGCTTTCCTTTGCGTGCTCATATTGCGGCTCTAGCTGTAATTATTCTATGTCTAAAACTCATATTCTAACGAATATGGCGTTACCAAAATATCTAATTACTTAGTGTGAATCATTGTTATTGAATAAATCACTGAGACCACTCGAACCTATAATTTTAGTGTTAACTCCTCAAATTGATATTTATGAGGAACTCGCAACCAAATTACTGGTCTGATACGTTATATTAATATCACTTACTAGTTACTATCTATAGTACCGTCAGCTTCAAAAGTAGATGATACAATTTCAAAACACGCAAAATTTTATTGGTTGTATTTTGAATATTATTTTATTCTCTTTTCACTAGACTTATCTTCTGATTAAATGTTTAATTATGAAACAATAATTACAAGAACTGTTTGTTTTATTGATTGTAAACAAAAAACTTTTAAATGTTTCAAGTTCTTATGATCAAACAACAAATTATTTTTTTTCTTATTTATTATCCTTTATTACATTAGTATACCAAAATCACATCACACATTATTTATTTCACTTAAAAATAACATTATCATATTATTTAAATGAAAAATTCAATTTTATTGTTGAAATAAAATTAAATAAAAAGAACACAAGTACCTACGCGTAGGCACACATAAATATAATAATAAGCGGTTCAATTGAAAAGCCAACAATACAAAACTTCTGAGCTTGTCATAATTTGATGGAACGATTCAAGAAATATCAGATTTCAATGTTTGAAGTTCATTCATTGCGATTGTATTACTGATAAAATACTACCTTTTTAAATAGTTCGGTTTATTTGAAATGACGCATCGTTCTAGCTTTAAAAATGCCGCGTAAAAACTGTCAAACTAATTAGTGTTTTTTTTTCTGTAATATTTATTATCTGTACATGTGTTTGTTATTGAAACAAAAGAGTTTATTTAGGTTAAAGGTTATTAGGCATAGAAATAATAAAAGTATAGGTAAGAAAAACCTAGTAATGCCCCAAAAAATTAATGTTTTTCGTACCTAATTTTTAATAGTAACTATTAATTCGTTTACCAGTATTTATGCATGTATCAAACACATAAAACTTCCTCTTGAATCAATCTTTCTCGTAAAAAAAACAGCATGGAAATCAGTTGCGTCGTATTAAAGATTTAAGCATACATAATGACACACAGAAGAAAGCAGATTTGTTTTATACTATTTAATGATAATGATGATGAAATAACGTGTCTAATTGTTTGCCAAAAAGCTATTTGCTTCATTGTATGCATATACTAAAGGATAATACTACGCTTTGATGAATTTCTAATTATTTACTAATGCGATCAAAATTTAGATATTATAATAACATGTTCGGAGTTATTAAGGGAATACGTTTCAGTTTTGTTTAATCCTTTTAACACGTAATGAAAATAATAATTATGTACTGTTTGATATATTTGCCATAACATATAGTCTGGCATTTACATTGATTAAGGTTAATAAAAATAATTGACTTTAACTTTATTGGCTGAGTTATAAATATTAAACAAAACTGTCTGATTTCACTAAAAAATATATAAGATAACACAATCCTTTTTAGAATAAAAGAACAAAACGTTAATGGTTTCAACAAGCGCTAACGCTATGATAACCCAGGGCTTTTTGCAACAAGCGAAATATCACCGTCTCGCCCTCTCATATGCTGACAGAGCGTGACAGCCAGATAATACCTGTTGCTTTTAACGCAACGTTAACGTGACAACGTTTTAGCGTGATTGTACATATTGGTAAAAAGGCAACGATAACCTTGGAGTCTATAAGCGTGATTTAAATGTTCCCAAAAATGCAAACGTTAGTTAGGAACAGAATTATTCTACATGTTAATAATAACGCAACGTTAGCGTAACGTTATCGTAACGTTTAAGAATTGCTTTAGAAACTCCAATGCTACGAAGAAGAGGCTTTTATTACAGGTAAAGTCTTTAAAGGCGTTATAACATTTACAACAAAATTAAGGCTTTCCTGTTTTAAGGCTATCATTTAAGTTTATTAGTCGTTGCAATTACAATGTTAGCGTCGCTCAAAGTTAATGTCTTTTAAGATGAGATTTAATGACTAACATAGTAAATGAGGAAATTCCTACAAAAATCATATCGTTTTTTAAAGTAAAATAGAGGTTTATTCTTGTTCCGATTGTAATAATTCTGCAATTAATATCTGTTTACGTATCTTATAATAATGCATATTATGTTTTCACTAAATAAGTATAGTTGTAATAATTATAACGCTTCTATAATTGACGAATTATTGCTAAATATTGTGTCTGTGGCAAATGTCATGATTTGAATGTTTTGTCTCGCTCACTCACTTGTCACCGCGGTTTTAGAAGAAAAAGCGGGAACGTCACTCGTAAAACAGAAAATGATTGTATTCTTTATGATAAATGTGTTAAATAAAATATAATAATTAAAGTTCTGCCGTGTCAAAGAAAAGTGATTGTATTCTATAAGATAAATGTGTTAAATAAATATAATAGTTGTTTAATGTTCGTTTTACGATGTCGGACTTAAATAATGGCACAATAATTAAATAGTCGAAGCTCTTCATAATTATACGATACAATAATAATTCAGCCTATAAATTAACGTTTGCGTCAACAATTTTCTTTTCAACGCAAAAAAGATATTACCACATGCGCGATTCTCGATTCGCGTCTTGCTTAATCTTAATAAAAGCTGTAATCGTATACCGTAATTATGGATAGTGCTACACGATACGATCGTAAAACGTGGTATCAGGAGGGAAGATTCCAATTTATTTTTTTTTACCCCACCGTTCGGTGCAGGGCTATGCAGTAAAGTTAAAATCGTAAAGTTACGATGTCTGGCCTGGGTGGGTGCTACGTTTGGTTGTATTCGAGTTCGGAGTGAGGTGAGTTCGAGATATATAGATGGTGAATAATAAAATATGGATACACAATTCTTGTTTCGATTTTGATTCGCGTTGTCAATGGTCTAATAAATGTGGTTTGCTATATTCAGGAGACCTATGATCAAGCCCATCGCTCATACTATTTGTGTTAAAATTACATATTTTTATGATTCATACTTACGTGTACAGTAAAATTTTGGTTCAAGCCTTATAAAATGATAATTATTTTTTATTATACCTACATATATGTATTACATGTCGTTTAAAGTATCACAAACCTTTCATTCTTACAATAACTAAAGTTTTTTTGTTGAAAACATCTGATGCATCACATTATTTGAAAAAATAATAAAACTATTAGAGGGATAATCCACAATCTACATTTACGTGAATGTAATGTTAATGATGACAGTTTTTGTTATCAATGACAAAGAAAAACAAATTTTTCAATTAAATACCATAAACATTATAATCGATACAAACTCGAACAGTATAGACACTCGAAAGGCATGGAACGTATCAACATACGTAGTAGAGGTCGTCCTACAATAATTTACTAAGGATAATATAGGTTCATTTTTCACTAGTTCAAATTGGACACGGTGTGGTTGGTTTTTTGTTGCATTTCTCTAGTTGAGGGTTACAAATTATACCTTGCCGTGATGAGAGGCAAAACATTAGATCGCTCTAACGGCCTTAGAAAAGTATTCTAAAGGGAATGTATGCGTGCGTTTGTCATTATAACTGTGTCAACGTGTGAAACTAAACAATTTTTATAAAACAAAATTGTTGAAGGTGTGAGAAAAGAAAATATTTTTTCCATTTTTTTTTTCTATTTGAACGTACAATGGATGTAGGTTAGATACTCATTTTTACGTGATTTCAATGAATGGAAAAAAAAACATAAATTTAATACTTGACTTGAATAGTGACCAATTTATTTTTATTACTATAAATGCACGCACGCACGTTATGAAACCTATTTAATAAATACTAAAAGTGTAATATACAAACATATATGTTTTTGAAGAATCAATATAACCAAAAAAACCTTTTTATTGAAATTAGAATATACCTTTGCCAAAAATATATTAATATCGTTCTAACTTCCCAATTTATATCATCATTTCCCTGTGACAGCACTTTTTTTATACACTAAATGTTAAGAGTAATATAATACGTTAATTATTTTCTGGCTGTTAAATAATGTTAGCTTTAAAAACCTCAAGCAAATAATCTTACAATACTAAGAAATATACGCACATAGACGATTCAATCTTGAGTTTATAATAAATGGTTAAACAAATTACGAACAGCGAACGTCGTGGATAACGTATTTCAGTATTAATCCATAGGTCAGTGAGAAAATCTCATACATTATATTAATAGAGAATTCCTTTCACCTTCAATGCAAATAACGGAAGAGTAACATTTGATATTTGCTTATAATTTCCTTGGATAGTTGTGACTTGTGAGAATTGTAGAGAAACCGTCTTCTATGGAAATCTTTTAGGTTAAAATTAATTTTTTGTATGTGTGCATATAAAAATAATTTTAAAATCTTCCTAGTGAATTTGGAGTAATACGCAAAATTTCTGAAGCTAGTAATTAACTTTACCGGGATTTAATATACCTATAGCTATATATTATAGGAGTCTAAAAATCTGGCAAAGTGCAATTGGGAAAAAAATATTCTGGTTAACTAAGGGACTATCACTGTTCATGAGCTACAGTCAGATGACAGATGAATGTACAGCCCGTCTGTTAGTAACAGGGTAAGAGTATAATTAATATGTTTTTTTTTTCGTTTAAAACGAATTCGAATTCTTTTTTCGATGTAGCGATGTGTCTAACCTAACTTTGTATCGTGTACCTTGTATATGTTTATATATTACATAGGTATGTCCTATATGACGTAGATAAACATTTAAACTAAAACCATTACGCTCAGCCCTACCAACATGTTATATGTAACCAATAAAGACACAATCATAAAAATTTCGCCATAACCTCCAGCAATCTTATTTAAGATGTCGTTTTAAAGGTTGATTCATTCCCCAGATGGTAGACCATAAAACAACCCCAATACATCGTCACTGCTTTATTATGGGGGTCCGAAATGTCTTGAATTGTGTGGTGTAGGTGTAGTGCAAAGTTTTCTTTGCATCAGAGACAGTCAAAATTAACGTTAGCCAACTATAGGCTATATTTGATAATCTTGAATCGTCATGGTATTACAAAACATTTACGTTATGTTACGTTAGCGAACAGATTAAAAGCAAATCCAATAAAAATGTTTTTTGTTTTTTTCTTTTTAAGCCAAGAAAAAAATTCAATGATATAAAACAAAAATCGAGATCTCGGCTGAAATCCCACTAGGAACTGTAATAATTCTGCAGTTAATATCTGCTTTTGTATCTTATAATAAAGCATATTATGTCTTCACTAAATGAGTATAGTTGTAATAATTATAATGCTTCTATAATTGACAAGTTATTGCTAAATATTGTGTCTGTGGCAAATGTCATGTTTGAATGTTTTGTCTCGTTCACTCGCTTGACACCGCGGTGTTTGAAGAAAAAGCGAGAGCGTCATTCTTAAAACAGAAAATGATTGTATTCTATATGATAAATGTGTTAAATAAGTATAATAATTAAAGTTTGGTTGTTAATAATCAAACATTACAAGAAGAGAGCTTAAAGTTCAATCGACATAAGAAAATTATTATGGTTTTATCATATTTAATAGATATAAAGGTATCGTAATATTGTTCATATACGATAGATACATTATCTAAAACTAAAAGTATATAGAAAAAATAATATGTCTATTTACTTAAGGTCTAAGGTTTAATTTTATTATGATTATAATATATGCGTTAATAATATATAATAAAAAAAAACATCGCACGATTAATAAGTATTTATAAATTATAATTCAGGCGCTCATCTCATTCTGCAACTTTCTTAAGCGAAAGTATCGAACAATTTATTTGCGGGTAATTTTGTTTTTTGATAGTCCGTAATTACGTTTAATGAGAATGATTACCCATCTTAAACATTGGCACAGCAAATTGCTTCGGTTCAATTATTTTAAATCGTTTAATCCGATCGTAGAGGGTTAATAAAATTTCGTTGCTATTCGCCTGGCAATTTTCTTTGCCATATTTATCGACGTATGAAGTTGCCTTAAAATACCAATGAAAGACAGAAAAACAATTTTATTTAATACAATAGTATATATGTTCTTTTAAAAGGGGACGTGATATTACGATGACGCAAGCATGATGAATCATGAAATTGCTTTAAAATTCAAACGGAACAAATTATAGCATTCCTAATTTTAATCAACATAATAGCATATTTTATTTTAAAAGAGGATGTTAATTGAGTACCATATAAATAAGAGCAAAATCGTAACTCTTAGAAAAACATGTGTACAATAAGTTTTCAAATTAAAAAGCGTTTAAAGTTATTAAACAATAAAACATTTAAAAACTATAACCCAATATCCATCTGAAACTATATGACTTTGCCTTTATTACGAGCGCTATTATTCCGAATATTTTGACAACTCCTTCAAAAAATTGGCTCGGTAATTCTGTAGTCAGCTCATAATAAAAACACCAAAAAAACTGTAAAAACAAACCCTAAATAAGCTACGATTTCATTCAAAATTCTCTCCTTAAAAATATGTAAGTACACAAAAGTACTTCCTTGTTATATTAAAAGCTTTTTAACATCGTAAATATCTCCAACATGGACCTGATCCGTCAAAGCGCTGTACCGGACAAATCAGACAGACATTTAGACCTTTTACCGAGTCCGATGTTTCAATTTTAAACACGTAAATATTTTCTTTGGGAATTCAGTTACAATATTATGATTGAGATTTTGTTTTTTTGTCTTCAGTTGTTGGTTAAAAGTGTATTTGCGATTTAATGATCCTTATATGTATTTTAAGAGTACCTAAAGTAAAGTAAACCTCACGTCTTAATTTTTCTTTTTTTTTCTAATATTAGTAAGTATATATTCTTTTATCTATCATCCGTGTATCTATATATGTATGTCAGTATCTGCGTATAGATGTTGCGAATTGCGATATTCTATCTTTTAAGCACTTTATTATATAATATATTTATTGCTATTTAATCTATTTAAATAAAAAGTTTAATAAATAATAACTTGAAAATTACTGGAATTTTTAACGTCTAAGTTGAATCATCGATCAAAATATATTATCGATACCATTTTATTGATGAAATATTGATCCAGATTCGAAACCATTTTTATCCAATTAGATGACTTAAAAAGCCAGTTTTCTCGGAATGATTAGTTTATTTTATTATATTTCGATAATTTAATGGTCTATTCGAAGTTTTAGTACCGTGTTCTTAAGATAAGATGGGATGTAAAACTATTTATATTTTATTACTAGCTTTGTCTCGCGGTTTCGTCCACGTGAAAGTTGAAAATATTAAGCATAGTAACGATTATTTAACTTAATATGACGGCACAGTGGTGGCATGCGCGTGAGCTGCGCGCTGTCAAAAAGGGTCCAACCATTTCCGAGATAAGGCGGAACAACAGACAGATAGACAAATTGTAAAAAATATTATTTTGGTGTACGTAGCGTAGGTTCATATGCATATTATAGTAAAAAGCGGTTTTTTCTATATTACAAACAGACACTTCAATTTATTTATATGTATTATGTACTTATAGATAATAATAACTACACGGCCTGTTTTCGCTAGTAAATGCATTTAATTGATACTTTTAGTACACATAAACTTGTAATGAAATAGAAACAAATAAACACAAGTCTTATTAACTAAGAAAATTAAAAAATGTACAGACAGATTTTTTTCTTGAAATATTTTTGTTACCGAATTTATCGTAAAAAATTACGTAGTAAATAAATAATTTTATATGACACAAAGTATAGCTTATAATTTCTCTTTATGTGTATAGCATTACATAATACAATGTATTAAAATATGTATATACGAATCATGTCTCTAAAAACCAAACTTACATGTCTTGTACACTGACCTTTACAAGACATTTGAGAAACATTACCGTACATAACGTTTACAAAGCCTTGTCGATGCTTTATTCAGGTATAATATAATTATATCTACAAATATTTACTTTTAAATTAATCCATACTAATATAATAAATGCGAAAGTAACTCTGTCTGTCTGTCTTTCCATTACGCTAAAACTACTGAACCGATAAGAAACGAAATTTTTTACAGAGATGCTGTAGAGCCTGGGGAAGGACATAGGCTACTTTTTTTATTTAAATCAACCCCCATAAGGTTGCGCGGGGGGGTTGAAACTTTCTATAATGTTAGGCTTTCACGGCCATACCGCTGAACCGATTGTAATGAAATTTGGTACACAGATGGTCTAGAGTCTGAGATAAAACATAGGCTACTTTTTAAGAGAGGGTTATAAGAGATGAAAAAAGGGGGGTCAAAGTTTGTATGAAAGCCTACGCGGACGGAGTCGCGGGCAATAGCTAGTTAACCATAAAAGCTAAAGACAAATATTACAATATAGATAGTATTCAACTAGGCTACATATAATAACTACACGTATAATAAAACACATACAACCGATGTCGTACATAATTACAACATACTTAATTCACTTAATTATGCATTGACATTTTGAGAACCTAACCATTACAATGGCACCACACGATAAGTACTATTGTAAAAAAGAAACAATTAAAACATTTCACCTGATTTTAATTTCTTAGAGATGGGAAACCTCCTCCTTAACACGTTTACTGCGTTTTGAGGTTGAACAAGCCCAAGCGTGTCTTCTGTCTAGCTGGTGCAGCGGTGAAAATCTAGTTCTTTCACTCAGTGCGGAGGGCCATTATGTCAATATTTCTATGAGTATGACAGAGACATATATATAAACCAATATTGTTACTTTTGAGCTAGATATAGGTGTGTTTTAGAAACTATATTTATTGAGGTTGAAACGACCTCAAACGCACTGGCTGAAAGTCCGTCAAAAATGGCCCCGCAGTTAACGTGTTAAGTGAATTCAATTTAAAATATAGAAGTGTTCCGCTATAAGTATATTCCACTTCTAAATTCCGTTCTTTCTTTTTATTTCTCTCTTCCCTCCTTTGTCTTAAAAAGGCA
>JADANM010006225.1:3438574-3489890 GCA_026213755.1 Eurema hecabe
TTAAACCAAACTGCGCGCATCAAAATCAATTCAAACAATAACCGCAGGCGGCCATATTGGATTATTTGACGTTCCAGACGCCATATTGCATCGAGTTGCGTTCTGAAATCATTGGCGTAGAGAACAAAGGAACCATTTCAGATAATAGACGTAATTGAGAACGTAGCACAATGCTAATATGATGGTTAACTTGAAACCGGTATGGGTTAAAATTATGGCAACGGGCCACACTGTCAGTAGCAATGTACTTTTTATTGTATTTGTAAGATTATTTTTATATAAACGAAAAATAAACTATTGACTGTGGTTTTAGTTTAAACGTCCAATTGAGGCATCAGTTTTGAAAATGAATTTAGTTTAAAAAAAAATAGACGTTAACAAATCTTAAATATGCATTGCAATTAATATTATACGCGGTACATATCACACAGACTTATACATATATAACTAGCTATGTCCCGCGGTTTTAACCGCGTAATTCCCGTTCCCGGGGCAATACCGGGATGTAAGCTATCCTATTTTAAGTTGATTCAAAGTGCACACGGTGTGCAAATTTAATTTAAAATCCGTTCAGTACTTTAGGAGTCAATCGCGGACAAACAACGTGATACGTAATTTATATATCTACTTTATTAAGATTAAAATTTTCTCTGACCGTCCTGCTCAGTTGCTTGTTACATGTGTTATAATAAAAAACCCTATTTATTTAAAATGTTTTTGACATGCTGAGAGGAAATAGCAATCCTCTAAACTCTTGTTTAGTTTGATTCGCCGATCGCTTGCGGTGCACTAATAAGAAGTCAATATTAGCTAGGCGGGATTACGGCTAACTTCGCATGGAGTTACTATGTTTTTCTTGCTAATATTTTTAAGCCGATTTTAATAAAGGAATTACTCAATACAATATTTGGTATCTCTAAATAAAAGGTTCTAAGTATGATTATTTTGTGTTTAAATATTTGAAAGATTTATAGCAAAATGAACGTCAAAATACTGCCGTTGGTTGTTGACAAAAGAAAGGAAACTTATGTAGAGTGATGACTTTCCTCTAGAACAAAGGAAGGACTCACTTTCAGCTAAACTACTGACTGACCAATAGTAATAAAATTAGATCAGACCTATAATAATGCAATGGTTTGTTATCCAGAATATAAAAGTTATGTCTTGAATAAAATCGTCAGCATGATTTATGGTTCAGTAGCGATACAGATACGCATTTAATCTCATAACTGTTACTATGTAGAAATATCATTATTTATCATAGTTATGTTTTATGGTACTTAAATTAGTTAATATCGATAAAGCAGTTGCTTTTCTCTTTATAGGTTAATTAAGAGCAAACACAAAATTGCAATTCTTAATTTAAAATTTGAAGAATGTTTCGATTATTACAACGAACTTAATTTAACTTTTTAAATAAAGCTGCTTCCACACGGATCACTCGTGGCGGGACGATATCGGGCTAGTATACACGGGACCTATAACAACGACGCCTGCGGCTTTCAAGGTACGATACGCTATTCTATTGTAATAGTTTCCCAACTTACTACTTCTTTAATGGTTTTATAAAGCTTATCTGTACTTATTTACCTTGATCTTTAATATATTTTGAATTTTGCTGAAAGTAATTCTATAATTAAATAACAGGTAAAATTAAATTATAGTCATAATTTCAATAAAAATATTTAACAATGAATAGGTACTTTTCTAAATTTATATTTCGAATTTCTAAGCAACCAGAGAGCGTAATTTAACTTTTTAAATAAAGCTGCCTCCACATGAATCGCTCGCGGCGCGGCGATAACGGGCGAGTGTACACAGGGCCAATTAGGCGGCGCCCGCGGCTGCATAGGGACAACGCGCCGTAATTGTATCCCGGATAGTTTGCTGACTTGCTTTATTCTGACGTAGCTGTATGGAGTTTACGGTTAAACCGTACTTATTTACCTTGGTTATTATATTTCGTCGATTTTAGTATATAGTCTATGTTTAGATATCAATGCAGTGCGCATTTTAAATGACGTTAAAAAATATTCCGTCCAGAAATAAGTTTATTTTATAATTAAGTAACATCACATCTTATGTAAGATATTAATAAGGAGTAGGTATATAGAATTAAAAAAATACATATTTATTATTTACCTAAACTGAACCAAATAAAATATAACGGACACTGTGAACAAAATTCACCTTAAATTAATTAAGTTTACACTTTATTCTTTAAAAACTATAAACAATAGGTACTAAATTATGTAAAATTACGCCCTTAACCTCAGTCCTCACCTCTAACGCACCTTTATAATTTCTGACTTATTTTTTTAAAAGAACTGAATTAAAAAAAGAGTTTTATGTGTAATTCACGTAAGCATATATTTATTGTACATAATATAAGTTATTGCAGCATATCTTAATATGCCGGACCCAGCTCAGCTACTCCATATACCCATTCTAGTTCCAGGAAAGCCATTGTATCACCCCGTCGGCTTCACAAACACGAGTGTACAAATATTGTATCAACGATAAGCAAGCTTAAAGTATGTCAAATAATGCATCGAAGTGCACTGTTTGTTTGTGTTGGCTTAGCGCTCACGGATCAATGGATTTATATTATTTTAGTTTTAAAGCTTAAAATTTATTTCTTCTTAAAAATTTTATTTTCAAAGTTTTGGCCAATTTTGAACTATTATTAAGATTGCGTAAAGTATGTAAATATTTCGTCAAATAAACCATTAAACACTGTCACAAATATATATATAAATTCTAATAATCAGTTATAATTGTATTAATTAATACTGTACTAAGTCAAATGTACAATTTTATTTTATTTTAATTTGCCGGAGGAATATTAGATAATTTTGTATTATAAAACGCTTATTAAAACACAGCGCCATCTAGTCGCATGCTAAGCAGTTTGTGTTACGGTAGATAAATATGTAATGGATAAATTATTGTACATCGTTTTATTTTGCTAAAACACACTGATAAAGATACAAATGTGAATTACACACGTAATTTTTCCGTGTTGTATTACCATTTACCACTGTACCAAGGGTTCGTTTTAGCGGCGTATCGTTAAATTCCGTTGCAATGCCACTATAGCGTGTATAAACTATAATTAATAACTTATCATATTTAAAAAATGCTAAAAAATTCATTGCGTAGTTTTAAAAATGTAATCGTTTCTTATATAAAAGCAGATGTAGCGGAAAACGACTTTGTCTTATACTATGTACCTAGTTGTGATGTATGAACAATGTTTTTCCGTGTACACAAAACACCGATATTATTATCTCTTGTTTGTTATTCCATCGTGTATAGTTTTCTCAGAAAATTTTGTACATACTTACATACGTAATAATATAGGTGTAACATTTTTTTTTATTGACAGGTTCCGAGCGGGAAGTTTTTACACTAGCTAGTTTTTTAATGTTTTGTTCCACGCTAGTGATAGCTAAATAGTTGAAGTTTTCACAGATTTTTTATATCTGTTATCGTAACTCCCATCAACAA
Source organism: Eurema hecabe (assembly GCA_026213755.1). Lineage (NCBI taxonomy): Eukaryota > Metazoa > Arthropoda > Insecta > Lepidoptera > Pieridae > Terias > Terias hecabe. The sequence continues at coordinate 3,442,085 of JADANM010006225.1, forward strand.
TAGTGATTTAATGTTCGTTTAAGTTCATAATTGATACAAAAAGAGAAAACGGCCTCGCAATCTCTTCCGGAATTTTCTTTCACTTGCAGTTAATTACTTTAAATTTAAAATATCTATAAAGTTAACTTACACTTTAACTCTAAAAATAAACAAATTAACTTAAATTCATTTATTTAAATGAAAACAACAACCACAATCAAACATTTAATCAACATGTCACAATCACAGTCCTGGCTATCACTCAATCACAATGGTGTCCATCGTCTCATGTCAGCTGGCATGATACAGTCCCGCTAACGCATCTTGCAAAGCTCTCAAACATGGCAATGTTGAGGAATATCCTCCCGCCTTTTCTGTTTCCGTTTCCGCTCTGTAATTAAAAATAAATAAATAAAAAACAAAAATCCGTGCTTAATGTATATCTGACACAAATATCTCAAAGTACAGATTGTAAAAAGGCTTTCTGTATAGGTCCTATACCATTAATCTAAAGTACCATGCTTTTGGTAAACAAAATATATGACCGATGTTACATTAATTTTTTGTTTAGGAATATTAAACCACACAAATAAATCACAAGTATGTACTTATGATTATAATTTTAATATATCAAAAACGAACAAAGAAGAAAACCAAAACTACCAAAACTATTTTTCTCCTAAATTGAACTACAACACGAACACAATACTATCACATAATGCTTATAAGTATAATGTATTTTTAATACTAACCGCACATGTTGCAGATACCCATTATTAGCAATTTCTTCTATAGATGGAGGATCTGGTCCAATTCTATCTGGGACTGCTAGAGGTTCATATTTATACAAAGGTCCCTCCTCGAATATGGGTAATGGCTGCTGACCCGACCCTCGTGTGAATTTAACTCCACTAGAGAATTGAGTGACCTGTAAATCAATTTAGTTATTATATATTAAATAACTTTGTCTTTTTTCCTTATAAAAAATATACCGCTTAACAAATTATGGAACTTAATCAACACTAATTAAGAATCAAACATTAGTGCATCATCTTGTTGCATCTTGTGGCAACATCAAAAAAAAACTATTTTTATTTGACATCTTTAATGCAAGTAAACATAATGACATGATTTAAACTGTAATTTAATGCAGCGAAGACAATCCAACACATTGCCATCAAAAAACATTCAGGCGTTTTGATTGAACAAAATATACTATGTATGTATTGTAAAGTGGAGCTTATGTATTCTCTTTCTTGTCACATAATTTATTTTTTAGACACCAATTTAGCTCACAAGACTTATTTCCTGGGAAATATCAAGGAATAGAGTTAGGTATTACCCATCAAGCCCATTGCTTGTTACCTTCTATGACCATTGGTTGTTGCGTTTTGGAAACTGGCCCACCTTTATATACATACATACTTCCTGTTAAATAAAAAATATAAAATTACCTTAGCTACAACAGGCACAACTTCCTCTTGCTTATTTGCCAAATTCTTTGAGAATTCATTTAGGATATCTTTAGCATCACCCTCGGCAAACATAAGCTCATCTATGAGAGCTTCCTTTTCCCTAATTTTTTGTTTCTTTGCCTCTTGTTCTATCCGCATTGCTTCTGCTCTTCTTAGGTCTTCCATTTGCTTCTCAATTTCTATAATCTCTTCCAATTCTAATTCTTCTCGTCCTAGAACCAAAAAGTTTAAAATATATTTACACAATCATATCTTATAATATAATAAGACAAAACCCTATAACAGCATACATACTCCTAGATGTATGAGGAAGGGTTTCAAGCAAAAACAATGGTAGTAGCTTTGGGGTATAAAGTATCAGGTAAGGTTAGTACAGTGTGAACGAAGTTGTGATGGGCTGGCTAGTTAACAATAATAATTGCTAGGGTGAGTGTGTATAACATGATATAAGTGTTTTTAGCAAAACACAAACCAATTTTAGCTTTATTCTTCATAATTAATTCCTTGTTATCCTTCTTGTATTGTTCTATTCTTTTGTTAGTGTTAATTATATCTATATTATTAACTAAATTGAAAATAATGGCTTCAATCTCTTCTAAATAATCATTGTACTCTCGTAATGTTGAAAAGTCTTCCTCTTTTTTATTGAAATCTTTAAGAATTCGTTTTCTAATATCAATTTCCTTTTCTACCATAGCATCTTCAAACAGTTGTACTCGAAAATTACTGCGACGAAGAGGTACGTTACATTCAGGGCATGAACCGGAACCTAAAATTAATTTTATAAAAAATATTGTAAAATTGCCGGCAAAGTAGCAACATCTTAAGGTAATGGGAAATATGCGAATTCAATGGTTGTGCCATTATTTCCTAGCCACTTTTATATTATTCTTCTTTTGTTTAAGTACAGCATAATATATTATGATTGAATACCTTTTAAAAATAATAAATCAACACAACTTTCACATAAGGCATGGCCACAAACGTTGACCATCAATTTCAGAGAAGGATTTCTATATTTTGTAGTTTTGCATCGAGGACAGGCTTGGTCATCCATATTTAATTTGGAGAATGCAATTTATTTAAAATTATAAATTGTTATTTATTGCTCTTGTCGAATACCTATGTTTTAAATTAAACTTGTCAAAACTATTTGCATTTTGTGCTTTGACATATTTTGACATTGTAATGTGATCATTCTAGTGAGTTAGTGACATTTATGGCTTTTTTTTTATTTAGTCCAATAATTATGAGTATAAAATTTAATAAAATGTAATAACTTTAATTTTACGAAAATAGTAAATTGATAAAAAATTAAATTCCATAACTGAAATGGATGATATATTATAATTGATAACGAGAGATAAGAGATAAGAGATTTTAATACTATAACTAAATGCTCTAGAAACCAGTTTTTAGGTGTAAATTTTGACTGGCTAGTAAATTCTTGTTTAAAAACCTACATCTGTAACCATTTACATTATGTATTTATATTATGTGCAGGTACAGTGGACTGTAAAGGCTTAGTAACACATTAAATTATCAAGTAGTGTTAAAGTATTAGATGCACGTCAAGAAACAAAATAATCATTTATTATTATTAGTAGTTTTTAAAATGCATAGAACATCAATTATTTTACTAATTATATGTTTTGTAGTTCTGTGGTACAAAAAACACTTACATTGACAGACCACTGACAATTCTGATTTCTGACAAGACAACAATATTTTGTAAGATTTTTAATCAACAGCGTAAAATTGTTTAAATACCAATGTTACAATATCCAAGCGCTAATGATAATATACTTAGCTAAACCTTAATAACATTTAAAAATAAATATGAATGTAGCGATTAGAAACATTGTAACAAGACAGTCTTATAGGTTATACTATGGTACTTCATATAAATATTTACAAACTCCAGTAACCTCAAGATGTCCTGTTATACAACTTCGAAGCTACAGCGACAACAAAACGGAGATTCGAAGACTACCTCAGCTTATGGAGTTCCCTCCTGTAGTGTGGCCTTCATTCATAAAGTTCATTAAGAATTGGATGTTTGCAACTTTTATAATTAGACCGTATTTTGAACAGGAATTTAGTCTATCAGACTTTATAGAAGCTTCCAAGCATGCCGTACAGGTACTTTATTATATTCTAATGTATAAATTATTCATGTACAGCTTTTCAACTTTAATATCGTACAAATAAATTATTTAAACTAAACATGTTGCAACAGATATGGTTATTCCTTTCAGGTAGTTTCAGAAGGTTTACAAAATAGTGATTTCAAATCATTAGAAGGTCTAGTCGAGAAAGAAGCTATGGGTTCGCTTAAAACTGCTGTGTCACAGTTATCCATATCACAGCGGCAGCTACTGAGTATTGATAAGGATGATATTTTTTATGCATTTCCTTACCAGGTGTGATTATTTATGTTATTAACTATTATTTAAAGCGTATAAGAATCAAGCCAAATTTTTATCAATTACATAACATATTTTATTCCCAATATAAATACTAGCTGACCTGTGCCCACTTCGTTGGGCATAATGTTAATAATCCTTTTCGGTTTTTTTATATAGCCTATGACACTTCTACAATACTACTTCTACTTCTACAATAATGTGGCTTTCTATTGGTGAAATATTTTTTTAAATTGGTTCAGTACATCCCAAGATTATCCCTCACAATTTAACAAACACACAAACTTTACTTCTTTTCAATATTAGTATGGATTATATCTTATGATGTTTAAATGATAAAAATCATAAATCTTATATTATGTGTGTGTGTGTGTGTATGTTTAAGTTGTTATTAATCTCAGTATTTATCTTAAATTACTTTCCTTAATTCGTTTTCTGCACCAAAACTATAAATAATATTTCTTAAACTAATATTTCAGGTAGGTGTAATGTTTGATGATGCAGACAAAAGATGGGTAGAAATAACTATGTGTTATCATGTACTTAGAGGACTTAAGAACATGAAAGAAACAGGAGATTTGCCACCAATCACCTTAGGGTTAGTATCACAATATTTATTTATTAATTTTGAGATCTTTATGTTGGAAAATGCTTAAAGCTTAAGGTCTATTTTCATTATGTAATGAAGCAATCATTTTTTATTCAAAATTTTAAGTCGGGTTTGATCCCCACACCGAAAAATATATTTGTAATTTATATTTGTACTAGCGATCCACCCCGGCTTTGCTCGGATATATTATGCATGTAATAAATTGAGATGTAAGCTATCCTATCTCTCAAGTACGATCTGTTAAATGGTTTAGGAGTCCATTAAGGACAAACATTGTGACACAAGATTTACATATATTAAAGATACGAAAAGATATAAGAACACCCAGACCTTCTGTATCCTTCCTATCTGTACTTTCTGTGTCTCTTGCCATATATTGTATGTATTTTCAAAAGAAAAGTATGTATATGTAATTTATTCCGTTATGTAGTTGGCCATAACACAAGCTTCTGCTTAGCTTGGAACTAGATGGCGCTGTGTATAAATGTCCTGAAATATTACTATTATTAAGTGAAACTGTGTTTGAGAATTGCACTAAATAAAAATTCATGTTGTATGTATTTTGAAATAACAAACTCGATCTCTGTTTTGATATTATTCATTAATCTTTTAGGGGTCACCCCGAGTTTGAAGACAAAATATTCATATTGAACTACAGATTCATAAGAGAATTCACGAAAGGTGTTGAAGATAGCTGGTGGATTAATATAGTCAACCATTTTCAACCCCAAAATCTGACTAGAAGGCAGTGACTACCTTAGAAGTTAGATTCTAGCATTTTATCTAGTTTTATTTTGTAAATTTTAACAGTCAGAGAATTATTTAACAAATTAAATGCCAACCCACATAATTAGGTATGTTGACTTTAAAATAAAACTCTAAATTATATTGCCTTACTAAAAAAACAATAATAATGTCCAACACCATATTTATTACAGTTTTATACTATGAAAGAAAATATATTAAGCTGCGTTGAAAAAAGGCAAGATAAGATAGTAAAGTGATGTCTATTGAAAATAAAATGGTTAAGTTTACATCTGATTTATTTTTATTATTGCACTTATCGTAATTATACATGAAAATTACAAGTAATTAAAAAATATAACAGTATCTTCTAAATAAAAATAGCACCATCTTAATATGTAATAAATATCAATTATGTCTCAAGACACATCACACAATTCGCTAAATTCCATACAAGCAGATCTTATTTTGCTCAGCAGCAGTGTTGTATCACCTGAAAAAAGATATTGTTACCAGAATAAAAAATATAACATTTTTTTGTACAAAAAATATTAACAATATAATATTGGCATCTCTGAAGTTAGAAGCTATTTTTAAAACTACTCAAATTAGGAAAAATAAGAAAGAAATATACCTGTAACAGGATCATAGAGTGCTCTTTTTGATGATCCACATTGCACTTTGATGGGCCTTTGTTTCTTCATGCAAGTTTCCACATCTGCAATAAATATACAAATAATTATCAAGTATAAGTGTTTGTTAATGAGATTTTTATAGTGGACCTATGTGGTATATTCAAAGTATTTTTATTTATAATCAGCACCTTCTGCTTCTACAAAGTTCTCATTTAGCAATCGTAATAATTATTACACTACAAAAAAAAAATTATTTTATTAACATACTTATAGAAATATAAATTACCTGCATGCACCTTATCCAACAATGTACTGACATCTAAATTTTCACTTAATCGGGAACATAAGGCGTTTACATATTGACTTGCTCCTGGCATGATTTTCTCCATATCATCCGTCTTTAACTCATATGTGACACTACTATCTATGGACATAGAACATTCAATCTGAAGAACTTCATATGCGGCTTTGGAAGACTGCGTTGAGTAACCAATGAGCAAATTACTGTGTATCGTATACTCTTCGATGTCACACATTGCTTTGTAGATAGCAGGGTTTAATTCCCTAGAAGATATATGGAAATAAATATATTATTAAGGATTTATGGCATTAAGGTTGCTGACAAGGGGCGTATGTGATGAATATTTGTGAGTATATGTTAAAAGTAATGTTGCTGAAATGTTTACAGAGAAACAATATAAATTAAATAACATAAATGCTACAAAATAATTAATACTGTTTTTAACCCCCGGTACAAAAAGAGGGGGGTTTGACGTGTCTGTCTGTCTGTGGGATCATAGTTCCTGAACGAATGAACCAATTTCTATTTAGTTTTTTGTATTACAGGTTTTTAAGTGCAAGTGTTCTTAGACATGTTTGATGAAAAGCGATTGAGCCGTTTTAAAGTTATGGGGGGTTAATGTGGGCAAGAAAAACCAAATGTCTGCAAATATGCTCCAGTAGGGTATCAAATGAAATGTTAAGATTTGTACATCACAAAAAACAACAACTTTTATAAGTTTTACGTGTCTGTCTGTCTGTCGGGGGTTCCTTAAAATTTTTAATTTAATATTATGAACTACAGCAAATATATTCCTTACTTCAAATGTTTTGATTGTAAGAGAACATAATTTTTACGTTATAATTAATGGATTTTAGTTAGAAAGTTAATCCTTACCTATCTAAGCATATTCTGCACATATCCATAATCAGCATGCAAAGTTCTGGCTTACATAGTGAAACTTCTCTTAAAAGCCAATTTTGTGTAACACAATGATCAAATGTTATATTTTCTGTCGGACAATCTATACCTAGCAAGCAATTTGTGTTGCATATTTCACATCCATGTCCGGCATAGAAGATAAAACCTAAAAATATATTCTTATTAAACATGAAAAACAATGTAATATTTTAAAAAGCAAGGTAAACACCTATTCAAATTGTTTTTTTTTTTAAATACACAACCTTCTATATAATGTAAGTAAGAAATCTAATTTGATCCTAGAATTTTTGATGAGTATGTTTTATTACAATCCAGCTGAAAGATGTAATATTCATAGAAATCTAGTATTTTACTCCTTTACCACCTAATATGTAAATATAGTGGTACTTACAATAAGAATCTTCCGGAATCAATTCAATCACTTTAGATATGATTATTTTAAGTTGTCTACTAGTTGTGTTCCTAATAGATATAGTTATAAAACCAAGATTTCGTAAATTAGCTCCCAATGAATCGCAATCTATTGAAGGAGTTATAAGCTTTGATAAATGCTCATAATTATCATTTGCAACTAAGAAAGCAATTTTAGAATGTGGTTTGTAGTATGTTAATGTTTTATTTGTATGTAGAGCTGTGGCAAAAAATTGCTTGGATTGTTCCACTGAATATCCTTTCCTATCTAAATATTTAATCAGAAGTTCACCGGGTTTTTTATCACTATCCTTATCCCAATCGATACTGAAACAACGTGAATAAAATTATATATTTTTATATCATTTAATTTTAATTATTGTTAATCTACAAAACAAATCTCACCTTAATTCAGCTATCCTAGCAATCACCTCACATTGATCTTTATTGAGACAGGAAAAATATTTATATTCTGGGTATGAAAGGGATTGTTTAAGCGATTTGCTATTAGGCCAGTACTTGGTCATAATTTAAGCTATTTTATGTCAAGAACATATTACTATAAAATTGTATTTTTTTACAGATATGATTTGAATAGCTCTTAGACCAATCACCAAACAAATAATATAGATTAGACGGATCAAGGAACGTCACTGATGACTGAAGTCTGAACTAATATTGACATTTGACATTTGACTGTTGACGATTGACGCCAATAGGCAATTTTCTGTTTTCTTTCTTATATTATGGCATTAGCGTCTAGCTTTTTGCCAATGTCAATGTAATACGAGGCAACGTGGTCAAGATAAAAGTCGATATGAGTCAAGTAAAATCACGACGTCATGAAGTGGTCTTTAGTCGAGTCAGTCAGTCGTTTCGTTCTGCCCTTCGTAAAGTGATAGTGAACTTAACGAAGAACCTCGACGAATCTTGGAGCAATCGGAACGGCGCTACTAAGCGCTCTCGAATAAATTCTTCATTTCCTGGACACTTATTAGCTAATTTACTGCATGAATCACTATAACAATCAAACATTAAATCACTTTATGCACCAAAAAACGAATATTCAATCGAGAGTACAAATAGACGCCGCAAAATTCCCGCCAAAACTCCGCCAATAGGCAATAACAATTAGGTGAGGTTTTTGACCTATGAAAAGATAAACCAGATTTTTTAATAGTTTGTTCAATTATTTTTACAGTTTTTATTGCATAATACAGCATTTTTGAAAAAAAAATATTTTATATTGATTTGACATTTTGACAAGCGTTTTAAAATTATTCACGGCTGATAGACACTGTCAGTGAGAAACCCTATTGTATTAGTACGTACATATTGCATTTTCGACTTATTTTATAGTTTACAACGTTCCGTCTATATTATCCTTAAAGTCTAAGGAATAACCATAATAAAATTTAAATCTTAGAGGAAAGTAATTATTTGTAAAAAATGCCATTGCTGAATTATTGTCAATTGTCAAATGTCGTTTGACAAAGAGGCATTATGACAGACGTCAACTTATTAATCCATAGCGTTTAAAAACTTTTCTATTCCGATAACATAAATAATATAACCTTTTAAAAGTTTCGTCCTTTTTTCACGCTTTAGAAATTTATCAATTCGTCTGTTTTTTCTCTTGTTTATGAAACAATATTTTTAAATAAAAAACGATAGTTTCCAGGTGCTATGTACTTGCTAAGTTATTCGACAATCGACATTGTGATTGACATTTGACAGTGTCGTCTGCCCAAAAATCGGGGACAGTTAATGTTATAGATTTACGGCGTATGTGTATGTGAATGTCTTACAACACTCAAATCTCAATACACAACGTTAAACATTCATCTTTCAAAAGCATCAATCATCTTTCAGAATTTAATAACATGAAAAATGGCCATCGGTGTTGATTCATCGAAATGGAAACCTAGACAAGTTAAAGGTACTCCATCAGTAAGAGCTAGAAATTTATTAGGTATTGGTGTTTTAAGTGTTGGAGTGGTCTGCGGCCTGATATTCCAGTAGGTTCGATTCACTTACTAATGAATAAATTGCATTGAGGTAATATTATTTATTTTTTACTTTTATTTACAGTACCTCTAGCGTTTCGTATAACTTAAGAAAAGCTTCAGAAAAACTGTATGAAGATCCTATTGAGGAAATTGAGAGAAAACAAATGATTGCAGGAGGATTCCCTAACAGAACTGGTGATAAAATCAGGTGGCTGCTTGAAGAAGAGGCAAGACCAGATTTACCATACAAATAGAATGAATAAAGACAAACTCAGTAATAGGTAGGTAGTTAAATTTTGTATAAATGAAGAAACTATATACATAAAATTACATCTCTTAGCATTGTTTAGGTATTTTAAAATGTGCAAATAAAGAAATTAATTTCTATCAATCTTGTTTTAATTCCCCAGTGCATCATCATCCAAAACTGAAGTGTCTAGTAAATATTTTACATCTGGCAATAATATGGAAGACAGCTTATCTGAATTTCAAGAAAAAAAAAATATAACTGGACCAAAGAAGGTGCATACTAAGAAACCTAGAAAAAAGCCTATTAAACGGCAAAAGGGACAAAAGGATATAAAAAGCTTATTTAATCATAAAAATAATGAATTGGTCAAGTATTCTAAAGAGTTTGACTCTATATGTAAAAAATCAGGAGTTGATGTAGATTCTGAGCAGCTCCAGCTGGCTATAGCACTATCTAAGTCCCAATATGAAATTGAAAAGACACCTAATGAGACCCATGATGAAGAGAAATCTTTAAGTTCTCAGGAAAGAGTCTTGAAAATTAGAAGAACATTGCAAGAATACGGCTTTAAAGTACCTGAATCAAAGGTGACTGCTGACTGTAATAAAAGAGTTAAACGGACTAAGGCCTATAAATTACTTTCACTGTCTGACTTAGAAAAACAAAATATTATATCAGGGAGATATGCTCAAATATTATCAAGTAATTTCGAAGCAACTACACAGACTGAATCAGAAAATATTTCTAAAGAAACCTTATTTTATAAAACAACAAATATTTCATATCTCGATATAAAAGATAATGATATATTTTATGTTGAAAATTTATTAGAAAAGTCATTGACATATACAGACAGACTTAAAAATTGGTCTGAAATACCTGGCCGGCCTCCAAGTCCTATTTTTGAAGGTCCTTTTATAAGTTTTAATGATATTGAGTGCACTCAAAATGAACTTGACTGTTTGTTGAGCTGTTCTTTTAAAAGTATGAAAGAGGTGTTAAGTAAAAAGCTAATAATTAATTCAGAATTACAGAAAGGAGTAAATAACAGCACTGAAATGTTAACTAATACAGAGTTACATTGTGATGAAACTCATACAGAGAATTCAAATTTATCAATTAAATCATCACCTAATATTGAAGAGAGTAAAGAGCCATCACCAAACTCTTTTTTATCAGTAATAGAGCATTCAAGATGTATTTCTCCTGATCTGTTTGATGATGAAGTTACTATAATCGTGGATACTTCAAAGTATTCTCAAAAAGATGAAATTAAAAATAACCTAACCTGTAATTCTTTTAAAAGTAATGATGTAATGGACTTAACAGAATGTGTAAATATAGGTACTAGTTCTAAGTTAGAAACAAATTTGACTAAACGAAAATCAAATGATTTTATGGAAGTAACAGATGGAGTACAGACAGATGTACATACAAACTGCCCTGTAGAGTCTTGTGAAGAAATTGATCTTACACAAAACAGTAATGAAGAAAGTGATGATACTATAGAATATTGTGTGCAAGAAAAACTTATTATTAATGATAATCAACAACAAAATCCTGATATAATTTGTTTAGTTGATGATATAGACCATTCTAAAGATAATCATATCTCAAATAATGTACTTTTAGATAATTGCCCTGAAAATAATAATTCTAGTTTAGATAATTCAGATGGAAAAACTATAAACCCTACTATTGAAACGATGAACTTAACGGAAAGTTCCAATTCTAGTGATGACTTACCAGACATTGTTTTAAATAGAAAATATAAAGATAGCTCTATGGATCAAACTATAAATACTAATGAATATTGTTACGAAATCGAAGAAAACTATAAATCTGATATAAATGAAAATCAAGAAGTTTTAGATTTAACCGTAGATATTGAACCACAATTATCTAAAACTGAAGAAATAATTGTGTGTGATGTTGATGAAACAAAAAATAAAGAAAGTTACGAAGAAAATGGATACCCCACTGATAAAATTGATTTAACTCAACCATTCAATACGAGCATAGACCAAAGATTGGGGTTCGACACTGATAGTGATTTAAAAAATTCATCCCAAACTCCTAAAAGTAGGGATTTTGGTAGAAATGATAATACCTTAGTGGACTATGATGAAATGTTTGATAATGTTATAGAAAGTTGTTCTCATACTACAAAATCAAGTTTCAAATCTGTTGAATCGAATATTACTAAAAAAAATGCACAAAGTGATGCATCAACTTCAAGAAGTTATTCAGAAACCTTTGAAATCTCAGACAAAGAAGTTAATTATTCTATAACTCAGAGTAGGAAAGAAAATGATGAATGTGAAGGTATTATAGACTTCGAAGAATTATCTTATGAAGAAAATTGTGTTCATCCAACAAAGAATGATAGCTATTTGCCTGCAGTAGATATTAAAAATACATTAGACACTAATTTTCAGACAGAAACAGAGAATTATGATACACGAAAAAATACACTGTTGAATGGTCAAAATAATGCAAATTTTGATATAGTAAAAACACCAAAGAGTAAGGATTACTTAATAAAAACAGATGAAGTAACACCTATGCCAAATTACGAAGCTATGTCGACTCCAGAAATGAATCAAGAATTAGATAAATATGGTGTTAAACCATTTAAAAGAAAAAGAGGTACAGCTTTTTTTACTATACTAATATTGTTACGGTGTTTGTGATGTTTGGATCTACTGAGTCGATTCTGAACATAGTTTTATAAATGAAAAAGGGTAATTCTTTATGGGCACCATAAGTTATTAACCAACCATTATGAAATTGGTAGATTCTAGATATTATGCAAGTAATATCTCATTTGTTACAAAACAGCAATATAATTTTTTTTAAATAAATTTTTAATTTTTTTGTAGCCATAAAAATGTTAACATACATTTACAACCAAACACATCCTATAATAGACTCTTGTATTGAAAATGAGGCATCGCCATCAAAAAAGCTCAAAATATCACCCAGTACTGAAGCAAAACAAGCAAGGTCACCAACAAAATCGCCAAAGAAGAAAACCCCTCAGAAATCATCATCAACATATAACTCAGACAAAGAAAATAATATGTATGAAGTTACAGATATTAAGCCGGTTATAAAAGATATTGAAAGTAGATCTGAGGATTGGGTGTTTCAGACAAGAGAAAAGAGTAAGGTAATATTTTGTAGTTACTAGAACTATATGTAGCTATAATATGGCTAGATTAAGCGATAATACCTAATATATTATGTACTACATTTACATGATATAGTTTTCGTGATATTTACGTGATATAGTTCTTATTATCTCACTTGTTTTGAATGATTAAATTATACAGGTGACCGAACAAAGACCAACTTAACTCCGAAATTTTGTTGATGAGTTTAATTTTTCAGATTTGGTTTGTGTACTATTCTGTAGTGCATTAATTTATTATTTGTATTTACCAAAATTAAGATTATTAAGATTAAAGATAGAATGTATTTCAAACCACCCAGCGTTCATGGTCAATGCCATAGTGCATATTGCATGCGTCGCATAGATCTATAACTGGTCTGGAAATAGGCATTAAATTTAAAACATCAGATAACTTGTCAAAAATTTGCGTCAATATCGTTCTCTACTCTACAATGTACCGTTTCAGTTTTAGTCGGTCTTTTAGACTCCCTGTATAGTTTTTGTTAGTGTTGTTAGTTTTTATAATAATCAATTGATAGCATATGCAAACATTTGTTTTTTTAAATATAAAACAGATTAATTAATGAAACCAAGTAAATTAAGCTTTCATAACTATTCTTTTTATATTTTCGATTTTTTTATATTTTCAGATAAGTTCCTGCCGAGTCCCACTGCATATTGCTTTTCATAACTACGTTCATAGTCGCCAGTCTTTGCGAGAAGCCATTTTATCATATGAACCCATCAATATAGATACAGTTCATAAAGATTTAGTCGCTAGCGGATACAGATATAATCCTAAGGTATGTTTTATATAATCATAATAATATATATATAATATATAATAATCTCAACTAAATTGCATAAGACTATAATGTAAATAAAACGGTAAGGGCTAATCGAATAATAAATACCTCCCTAACAGTTATCTAATGCTCAATTCGATGCCATAATATCAAACGTCGAACCATTATGAATATCGAGCAAACAAAACATTCTATGTTGCAAGGGCAAGTAAGGACTCAGGAATATTCAATATATATTTTTTATTATTTCAGGACCTGCTCAAATTCATGGACAAAAAGTGTATAACTGTCAAAACTGCTGATAATGATAAGAGAAATAGAAGATAACAGGAATTTATCAAAAGATAGAAATAATTTAATTGTACATAGTGCTTTTCGTAAAATAAAAACTTAATCAAGGTGTATTCGTTTTCATTTTGCCTTTGCCGTCCCCTCGATACCTTATTTTTGACTTCTGCGCAAGTTTCGTTCAGCGCTAAAGATTCATGACGCGACCTATAATTTAAGTGAACAGTTCCGAAGATATTACAAATTTAAAATGCAGGGACGCTAGTTTATAAATAAAAAACAAATAAACAGTAACAGATTTATTTCAGTCGGTAAAAATATTTACATTGAATACATGTACAAAATTTCATTCAGATCTTCCTTAGCTTTCCTTCCACTCAGCACAATTTTATACATAATATGTATGTGCAAAGTAAGCAAGATTGTTATATTATTGTCATTTCTTTAATAGTCCTGCTTCCTGTATAACTTGCCTCGTAGCATTATTAATGTGTCTAAATCTGTCTGGTCCTAGCTGTATGCCACCATACCTACAATGAAAAATAATTACTAATATTATCAAAAGCAGTTTTTTATCTTAAAATTGTACTGTAAAACCTCTACAAGTCGAATTTAAAGGGTCACGCCAAAAAATTCGAGTTATAGAGTTTTCGACTTAGGCGGATTTTGATTTGACTACTATAAGTAATTTCTAAACAATCCCTATCAATGCAAGTCAGTGTTACGAAGTGGATAGTCTACTGTGAATATAAACTTCATTTATTTAATAACATAGTTGTCTGTTTCTATGCCTACACTGCTTAAAAAAACAATATTATATAGAGGTGCAGGTTTTTAAATGGTAACATAAATACATTTTTGTATATGTAGGAAGATCACCTGTTACATATAGTCCAAGGGCTAGGGAACCCTGGGAGTAACGGTTGTCCTATAAAGCTAGAAATTTGTATACTTATGCTATCACGTAACACTTCTTACTCGCCCTTAGCAGCTTTACCATCGCCTGGCAAGGTCATGTGCTGTTCAAAACCGCCTGGCATTGCACATATACATTCTGAAGTGTTTACTTAAGAACACATAAAAATTTTAACCGTACAGTACAAAGTTTATTTTACTTCATCAACTGTGCTCTTTCGAACTCGCCTGTCATGTTCTTCTGCACATCATAATCTTACAGAAACAAGTATTAAAATTATTTTTTTTGACTGTTTGAAAAATAAAGGGACTGATGACGTGCAGGGTTGACGCCTGCTAGGTCATGGCTATTGCCTTTAGCATGCTATAAATCATAAGTATACAAATTTCTAGCCTTACAGGACAACCATTACTCCCAGAGTTCACTAGCTCTTCAGCTAATATTATGTACATACTTCCTGTTATTCGGTTTTATTTATATTTATTGTAAATATATGTTGGAATACATAAAAATATATATTTACCATCGAGAAACAACAACAAGGGTGTTCTTTTGATCCAATATTTGTAACAAATGCAACATCCTTCCTCCGGCATGAGTTTCCCCATCATCATCACAATCCTGAAGCATTGTAGTTCCTTTTGCTGTTTGCTTTTCAATCCTATATGCGTACATATTGTGAGTTGCATGTTGGATTTTCTTATTCTGTCTTAATTTGTAAAGTACTGCCCTGGAATATAGATTGGAGATCTAAGTTAACTAAGTAAACAATATTTTTTTAAATCCATATTTATTTATACAAGTTTTGTTACACAGTCAATAAAGAAAATAAAAAAAGGAATCTAGATATATTATGAATATATGATAGTCAATATATTTAACATTTTGAGTCATGAATTTGGAACTAAGTCAGGCTGTTACAGATAAAAAAAAAATTAACTCTAGATAAAAAAAAACTTACGTAACATCATCTAAGCTGTGTACTTCGGCTGCATGACCTTGGAATGAGCTCTTTCTATCAATGATAACACTTCCATGAGTTATTTCTGGACATTTTAAGTCCAACTGTAAATATAATTATTAAATATTTAAAACATTTTAAATTTAAATTTATCAACATTAAGGTTCAGAAATCTTTACTTATACTATAGGGAAAGCATTATTTCAATGTGTCAACAAATGGGTCTTTCTTCAAAAATACATTTCTTATTTATTTTTCTATGCTGATAAACCTAATAATACATATGTTTTGTAGTTTGCTTATACAATTGATTTTTTTTAATTTCTATTTTTGTAAGTATTATTTAGTTCATACCTGTGATAGATCTAATGTGTTTTCTATACTTAGTTCAAATTTTTCTTTCTTTTCAGGCTTGATGGGTTTAATTTTTTGTAATGTTTCCCGAATCTTTTCTGCCCATTGGAATATTACTGTTTCACCTAAATTTTCTCTGCAATAACAAATACCCGCGTGTGAAATAAATTATATTTATGCTATCACTTTAAAATATATATTAAAATACTGGTGTTTTTATTTTAAAATAGGTCATGTTTTAGAATTCTAAGAATGAAACTCACAAGTAAACTTCATCCAAACAATGTCGTAAATTTTCCTTAGCTTTCCTATCCATCCAAGGCGCTGAGAGTTCATATTTCGGGGGCGATTGTCCGGGATAGTCTGATGGCATTGTCACTGTTAGTATCACTTCATTATTATTCTCCTTTATTTTAACACTATACTTCCTCATAGTCTCACTATCAATTGTAAAATCTTCGGCATAAATCGAAGTTAGAGCCTCCACCTCTTCAATCTGCGATAAACATACGAATTACGAAAGATACAGGAAACTGAATGTTTTGTAAGAATTAGTCAATGTACCTGTTTTGATAAATTATCGGATTCCATTATATTTAGTTTTAACGACTACGAAGCTAATATTATAACTAACTTTGAAATATTGTTTTTGTGATGATTTCGAAAATAAAGGTAAAGCCAATCAAAGAGAAAACACTGCAAATTGCAAAATTAGGCACTGATGATTTTAGTGTCAAAGTCAAACCTCAAATGACAAACGTCAATTGTCATAATGACGAACTGTCAGTTAAGTAATAAAGTTTGATATTATTATAATCTTTAATGCATTCAGTAAATTTAAAATTGTATTTCAAGTTAATGAATATTTAAATACTTTACATAGAAAATGGTTATATCATAAAGTATTTACAGAAATCATAGTATTATAGAATCTTTGTTTGTAAGTTCATATTCTATTTGCTAGATGGCGTTTGAAACAATAAGTAAAATTATATTTTAATTTTGTAATTCACTATACAAACCTACCTTAAGTTACTAAGTATTGTTTGTTCTTATTATTAAAAATGCTTTTTAAAATATTAATTCAATATCTAATACACATGATAATTGGATATAAAATTATGCCTGCTATGCAGTTTTTACTAGTACTCATAGACGTATTAGGTGTTATTATTCGAAGTATAGTTCGCGTCACGAATCTTTAGCGCTGAACGAAACCTGCGCAGAAGTCAAAAATAAGATATCGAGGTAACGGCGCGGCGCGCGGGGCGCGTGATCGTCGGGTGCGCGAGCGTTGATTGGTTGTTCCACTCGTGTTGCCTTTCTCGCATTAATACGTCAATTACGAGCGCGATTCTACCTCTATATGCGCAGCTATTCTCGTCCAACGCTAAACATAAATGACGCCTACTATACTTACTTATATTGATGTACTTTTCATAGTAATATGATTATATTTATTCCTGGAGCTATTAAAACAATAACCTTCGTCACTTATCGTAATTTTTGTACGTGAAATAGAGTAAAATCCTCCAACGACGGACAAATCAAGAATAATTTTTGTAGTTTTTTCAAAAAAGATATTCTTGGCAAGGCCACATTTTGATTACAATGAAGGATTTAAAATAATTGAAAACTTTTAACTTTAGTTGAATCATTGACCAATAAATATTTTTGTTTGTAACTTAAATACTTGTTGAAACGAAAGACATCGAGAAGTTCAGTTTTATTAAAAAAACCTTATGATTAACGCCAAGGGATTGAAATTGTGAAATGGTTTTTAACGTCTATACGCTTAACCTCGAGAAATTCTATGAAAAGCGAGGAACACCTTGATTCACACATCCTTGTATTATATTCCTAGAAATACAATTGTGCTTTAGCTAATTCATGAGTCAGGTAACTATTAGATTTCCATAAAATTACAAAGCATTTACATTTTTCATGTGCAATACTCATGAATTTTGCATACGTATCTAATAATTATGCAACTTTGTACGGCCACACATTAAATCATTCATTAACATTATTTTTGTCACAATAAAACAGCAAATTATGTTTTTATATTTGGTTTATTGTGCTATTAAATAAAAATTTGTATGCGTAAATTATAAATGTACAGTTTGCATACTTAAATATTTTACATTATTATTACAAGTGGCTACATTTAAATGATATAATCTACAGGAATATTTTATCTATGGAGTTTTCTATGTGCAACGTCATGTGATTATTTTGAACACAATCTACACGAAATTTACAATATCACAGTAACTTACAAATAACTTATCTTTGTACAGTATTTTATTAAATATAATACCTTTTTCTTACAGTATGAAAATAATATGGAATTTCAAATTTTGGCGGATTTTTTTATGTCCATTTTTTATCTTGCCCAATCTTTAGTAAATGTAAGAGACACTTAAACATAGACATTTCTACGAATACTAATTAACATACACCATAAATATTTTCCTAAACATTAAATAAAAATTGTTAATTTTACGTAATAATAAATTACCTACATAATTCGCCTATATCTATGGAATGCTACTGCTGCAGTACACACCGAGTATGAACTACAGTATGGCAAAATTAATTTTCCAATATGGCTACATTGAAGATTTGACTAGTTCACATTCCCTGTTTAATTTCTGAACCTGATTCGATCGAACAGTCATTAGAAATGCCACTTTGAGCAGAGCAATAACTGGCTGGTGAGCTGCGGTTACTTAAAGTTTTCTCTTGACACTCGATAAGACTGCCACTGGGCTGTCGAAGAAAGTTCTGGAACCCGATCGGATTGGTATTGACAATTTTGTCCGGCTTTTTAAGTAGCTCCTCTATAGAGTACGGATTTTTCTTCTTCTCTTTCGTCTTTGATTCTTGTTCGTCTGTGTCCGGTCTGTCAGTGCTGTCATCGCTGGCTTCGACGGAGATTTGTTCCGATTCTGATTTGACTTCATCCGTGTTGATTCTATTCATGACGTCATTGTGTAGGTTGATGGCGTATGGAGAGAAGTTTTTCGCGTCGGGGTAAGGCATCATGACTCTTTGCCAGGGAGATATAGGGTAGGGTTTGAGAAGTCCTTGAGCCTGTTGGTTTGCTAGTAGCCAGGTGGTTGCAAGCCGTCGGTCGTAGAGATGTTGATCCTGTGGTGGGGGGACTCTGACTGCGGAATGAGGGAAGTATGAAGATTGCTGTGGTATGGGAGTCGGAGGCAAACTCTTTAAGGACATGTAGTCGATCATGTTAGGGGTCAGCTCCGGTTGCGGGTACGGTTCTGTAAAGAAAGATAGAGCTTGTTTAAGATAATCAAATATTCAGGACATTTTGCAAATGTTATCTATACTTGTACTGAGACGTGCAAGAAACTCTTTCTAACTGGATGGGTCTTCACTTTGTAAAATATCGATTTTTTTGGAGTATCTTCTCAATCGTTTCGCTCTTGCCAGAGCGGTCGTGGTCACATTCTTTAGCCATCACCGGTATAGCTGGTGGTGGAAGTGGTCGCAGCTTTTCGCACAATCTCCTGCCATCTAACTCTATTGTGCGAGAGTCTGGCGCAGTCGGACACGCTGCCACCCATGGCCGACTTCACTTGGTCAGTCCAGCGCATGGGTGATCGGCCGCGTGATCTGGTACCTTCCACTTTACCCTGGACAACTAGGCGCTCCAACGACTCATTATGCCGCCTGGAAATATGTCCGAAATATCGCAATATACGGGAGGAGGAATTTTGGAGTATATCCACTAAGAAAAATAACAGTATCTTAATAGCGATTATCTCATTAAAGTCATGAATTAAAATTAAAAATTTATGTAGGAACATAGGCAATCTAAACATTTATTCACAAAAGATAAAGAATGTCACTTATTATACGATATTTACTCTGTGGCAAAATAAATAAAGTCAAGAATTGTCTTCGCGAAACAAGAGTGTAAATTATTCGCTTCATAAAGGTGACATCTGCAATTTCTGCAAATGACAATAAATCATGTGTTGTCTATGGCCCGGCGGTGCCGTTAAACTCATTAATTATACTTAAAACGAATTTGCTAATTTTGCATAATTTACAACGCTCATAAACACATGACACATGACAATGTGCCCAATATATTTGACATCGAAATACCCGCGACGACTCGTAAAATTTGCTATGTTAAGGTTTAGACAGGGTTTCTTAAAGGTTTTTTGGTCCATGACGTCATTGCTGGAGGCCTGTCTACTAATCCTTACTAATATTATAAATGTAGGGATGTTTGTTATGCGTTCACGCAAATTTTATGATCGATCATCATGAAATTTGGCGCACATATTCTTGGACGTATTAGATTGCACATAGGCTACTATTATCGACATTCATTTAATTACTTAGTTAATATGATGTATACAAGTATTAATTATATCACTAATTAGAAATTGGCCAGTTCACATAGTAAAATTTAAAATGCTACATTTTTTGCTTATTTTTTATTCTTTCACGTATCTATGGTATATGTCAAATTCTGTAAATGATCCATCCACGCCTAGCCAGAGTTTAAGCAGCCCTGGTCTGGAATCTTTAGTCTATAGACAACAAACAGCCTTCGAAACAAAACTAAATATTTTTGTAATATTTCACGCGTTGCAAAGAGTGGATAAGACATAGTTTATTGAAGATCCCGTGTCTAGTAAAATGAATAATGTCCCAATAAAGTTTCAAACTAGAATGTAAATGTTTTAAAAGCTGAACGAACCTATATATTTTACGCTGTATTAACGTTGCTGGTTTATTTAAAAGACGATATTATACCTTATTTCTGCTTGTTAATATTATTTACGGGGATCCTACTACTAATATTATAAATGTGAAAATTTGTGGGAATGTTTGTATGGATATATGTTTGCAATTCTTTCACGCAAAAACGACTAGACAGATTTAGTTGAAATTTTGTATGTAAATAGGTGGTACCCTGGATTAACACAGGATAAGGGAACGGGAACTACGCAGGTAAAACCACGGGACACAGCTAGTACTAACTAAGTTTAAGTAGTTTGTTGGATTGAATGCAATCTGATCTGCTTACCAAGTAAAGATTCGTATTCGATATATTTCGTATATTATGAAATGAAAGGAAAATGTTTTATTTCTGAGTAAATTTGATAAAATACCTTCAGAAAGTCTACATGTTGCCTACCACTGGTTCGGGAACTAACCCGGCGAAAAGAACCGGAGTAAGAAACTATCAGAATCAGAATAATTGAAGACCTACATTGTATAACATTATAATATAATAAATGACACGGTATTACACTAATACACTAATCTATTTAGGTTTAAGATAATTCTATAATGGTAAAATAAAACGAACTAGTCAACATTAATTATTTATTATAATTGAATAGAATATCGTTTATTTTATCCACATTTATTTTAATATTCCTCAGTACCATAATCACGTAATCACCGGCCCTAGTAACAAAGTTAAATTATTACGCATAAAACCTTTTTATGTGCTGTTCTATTTATTTTAATTAGACAGTTTGTTTTATATTTGCATTCGAATCAAACGTAACATTAAATTAATTATTAAAACTTTTTACACCTGTCGCGGCGTGTTTTTGTTCGAGAGTTACAACATTTTTACGATTTGTGTGTATTTTTTACGACATTTCCTATGAAAGGTGCTATTTCACACTAGTTAAACAAATATATATTTGATGGAATTTATATGATTAATATTAGTAAATTTCAAAACGAAGCAATTACGTCTTGTATTTAGGTTTTTTGAACTTCTTAAATCATCTAGCTAAAGTCATCTAAAATGTGCGTGATATATCTACTACTTTATATACTACGACTAATATAAATTATAATAATTATACATATTAAGCTTCCTCTTAAATCGCCCTATTTATTAAAGAAAATCGCATGAAAATCGGTTGCGTAGTTTTAAAGATTTTAAACTACATAATATCTACATACAGAAGACAACGACATTGTTTTATTCTATGTACAGTATTAAATCAAAATTTTTAAACAGATCGTAAATAAACTAGGTCAACACATGAAAATCATACGACACGTTTTTTTTTAATCTATACTAATATATAGAGAAGTACCCTAAAGTTCGTGTGTTTGTTAAATCGTAAGGGGTAATCTCGGGATCCACAGAACCGATTTAAAAAATTCTTTCACCAATAGAAAGCCACATTATTGCTGAGTGTCATAGGCTATATAAAAAAAAAGGATTTTTAACATTATGCCCAACGAAGTGGACACGGGCCGCTAGTTATTAATATGCCTAAAAAGATATAAAAAGTTTGTCATAATAAAAAAGTCTATGCTCACCATGAGGGTTCCTTGTTTCATCATCGCTCCACGCGAGACCACTGTTCCTCAGAATCCTGTTCACAGACGACACGGAGGGAATAGAGTGAGGTTCACACACCCTGGCACTGAGGAGCCTCTCTCGTATCTCCCAGGCGAACATACCCGGGTTCTCTTGCTTTAAACGAAGAATCTTCTTGACGACCGTTGGGGTTGCCACTTGCTGAAAAAGTTTGTTATTAGTCTATGGTCAGTGAATTTGGTGCTCTAATTAAGGTCCTTGTTCTATTTTTAAATTTACCGCGCTTGTTATTGACATTTTTCAAATTTATATGGTACCTACATTACAATTAAATATGTATCAATATTTTAACTAATTAAGACACTATTGTTCTATAAAATACGTATGTAATCACGTAAAAAATACCTAAAGCTTCCGGTTTCTGAATATTTTTTTACTGAAACTTTATGAATTTTAAACACTCAATAACCATTGTTGTCGTAAAATTATAAGCTGTTGGAGACACCGGATACAATAACATGTTTACTTAATGGCTGTTTAATAATGATATACATCGATACGATGTTTGCATTACCAAGAAACATCTCATTTAACGTACAGGGAAATACGAGTAATTTGTTTTTTTCTACCAGCATTTTACGTTACCGCCTACGCTTCATACTCTTGCAAAATACAACATAATTGATTTATGTTTAAAAATACATTTGCACGCTTTAAATATGGAACGTTTTTAAACGGCAGATGTATGACATGTTTGAAAAAAGAACAATTATCAAACCGCACGTTTTGAAATCCATTACACCTAATTTTCGTTCTAAAATGCAACTTCCACGCAAGCATCAATATATAATTATAACCTTTACGCGGTCTGTCAAAGATAATGTGTAAATAGTAGTCCTCGCACCGAAGAACCCACTCCGATTTCAAGGCGTTAATTTTAGGAAACTAGCAATTACGCCATTAGATGTTCAATCGATATCCTATAGACTATCCCGCTTTTTACACAATGACTATAACTAATTCGAAAATCGAAGGATACGTGTGATTTTAATACACTGTTATTATTGTGATGCGTTCGAACCGTTCAAAAACCGAACTGTCAAAATATTTAAAAATGCCTTCTTTACACAAAAAAAAAATAGTATCTATGCTCAAACTATTTTAATAAAACTAGATTAAAGAATTTTATTTAAAGGACAATAGTAATTAAAAATCCATGATATAATCAAAGTTTAACTATTATATGTAAATGGTATATTCTATCACAATCAATTACGAACAATTCTATAAAAAGGCCTATTAAAAGCGCGTGTTATTCAACAATATCGAAACGTTGGAATTTTTCATTACACTATATCTTTAGTAGGCAATAAATGAAATGAAAGTCCGTGCGAACGGACAGGTGTTGGTTCTAATGACTTGCTTAGTCGCTCGGCTTTCCTCATTACTCCGTGTTCTAGTGCTTAATATATCAGGAAATTAACTACTGACGGCTCTATCTTTTAATATGATGGTCACTTATTTTTGGATAAGCGGGCGGGGAGTTTTGATTGAGTGTACGTAAATATTGTTCAAAGATAAATTTTTGTTATTAACAAAAAAGTTTTTCTGTGACGTAGATGATTTCCATAAAATATCTTCACATTGATATAAATTGTAAAGCATTACAATATTTTTAAATTAAAAGTCAAAAAGTACCACCTTCTTTTAGTGTTACATAAAAAAAACGCGCGAAACGTCACCTGTCAATCCGTTGCGCCCGCTAGTTACCGTAACGTAACGTAAACAAAAGTCAAAAGTAGTAAATCCGAAATGATCCGTTACAGAATCACAGCGGCCTGCGATATTGCGGTACGAAGATCGATTATGAAAGCGGTAGAGCAGTAGCATTCCGTGACGATCGGTTCCGTACGCGACGCTTTTTGTCCGCGAGCATCCATCATACCTTGACACATCCAATATAAGTTTTTGCGGGCCGCTACAAAACAAGATGGCCTCCTAACTGTCCACAAACGCGTGCACGATTAGCGTTTCTTATTACCGATTTCTATTAGACTTTCCACCTTCCTGATGGGGTGAAAGATAATTTGTCGGGGCGTGAGACCCGTTGCTTTAATGACGAATTGATTCGATATTAATTCGAGGGAGGAAGAGATTCTCCGCACTTAATATTGGCTTAATGGTATTGCAGGTGCATTGCTTGCTGCTTGTCTAGGCGACGTTTTTATTGAGAAAAAATGATCCCGCGACACCGTTATGACATTCGAATACCAAAGGTGAATATTTAAGGAACATTGTGGATTATTATATTGTAATGAGTACTCTAGATAATTAGTTTTTGTATGTTATTGATGATGATATTCCTTTTTTTGTTTTAATGTCGCGTTAACGATCATATTATGGAATTGAAATTGAATTGTGCGTAATTTAAAATTATTCTGTCACAACATCAAGACATCAAGCCCATATTAATCGAAAAAAAATATAAAATGAAAATTATTTTTTTAGTTAATTGAAAAGTCACGAAAGAAAATTTTAAAATATAATTTTTGTACATGATAAGAGTTATTCATGATGAGAGCATGGTTTTTAAATAACAGCTTAATAGGGCTTAAGTCAATGTAACATAAGGTAAAACGACTACACGGACAAACCCGGGGAGCGAAGCTAACCAATAGCAAAGCGATAGCAGCGGCTACACAAAGCCTAGATAAAGTCTGTATCGCCAATATGTTTTACGAACCGGTTTTACGGTATTAGGGCAAGTAATAATATTGACAATATAATACACGTGAGCCGTCATAAAGTGAATATTATCTGCAAATCCGAAAGGTATGGCTGGGGACTGCACATACATCGTGTAAGCTTCAATTTATTGAGGGAAGTTTCCTGTTCTTATGTGTCTATTTTAAATGACATATGTGTATAATAGGTATATTTGTTAGTATAGATCTAAAGTTCTAGAGAGGTAAAGTTTATAAGTTAGTGACATCTTGAGGGTATTTTCTGGATCTTTTTTTTGAAATATTGCAGCTACGTTGTTCGTATGTTTAAAAGCCAGTATCATGTTCCGCGAATGAAAAGTTAGTATTTAAAACCTTTATATTAAAATTTTCTTAACGAATGTTTATCAGGAGAGTTGGTCAAGTGACAGATGTTGTTTGTAGTTAGATACCGATAAAAAAAAACACAATAAAGGTTAATGGATGTGAAGTGTTACAAATGATAATTAATTATATATTTAGGTTAATGTTAAAATTATAAGTTAAAAATCGATGTAGCGTATATCCGATCTATTATCGACTATTAAGGGCATATATTCTTTCCTACTTTATAAATTGTTTGATAACTATAAAATTATTTGTACTTATTTAGATTTAATTTCACTAATCAACCTCATGCTAACTAACAGATAAGAGCGGTACAAACCACAGATAATGTAACAAGATCGCATTTGAAAAACGAACGTTTTTGTCAAACGTTCCCAAATTCCGGCCCTAATCGTGGTTATTAAGGCATTAATAGATAACTGCGGCGATAGGTTGACAACGGTTGACAGGTGCCCGCGGCTCCCATGACCCGCCGATCGCCAATACCCATTACTGTTACAAATTACCTCGATGCCACTTCAGATTGCACTTGGAAAAGACCTCATTCGAAAAGGGAACGTCCGAATTACAAATGACTTAAGTTATAGACTAAAGATTTTTTTAATGACTTCGCGGTTAATTTACTTAATGAGCTTCTTTAAAACAGTTAGTATTATATAGTAATGTGTAAAGCTGAAAAGTTTATAAGAATTCAATTGGGCGTGCTCATCCGGAGTAGTACCACCCTCTGACAGTAAACAAACATCAAGTGACATCTCAAGAGAAATGTCAATGCCCTTCGTTTGGCAAGTGCCAAGGAGGCCAATTTTTCCTTTACAGCACTCCTTTAACCTTCCGTCCTTTGTTCCCTTAAGTAATTTTGAACGTGGTTAACAAGAGAGCCACTAAGACAACCGATTTTAAATCCTTATTGAATGACTTATATTATATTATATTATATGGGCTACAGGGCGTTTTATAGCGTATTTAACTTTACGCTAAAGGCCGGAGTCCTATTACTATAGTAGCGTCTAACGGCCAAATACTCATACGTAAATTAAATTTAAGCACGCCTTAAGACTCGTAATTTTGACAAAATTGTATGGCGAACTGTCAAATCGGACCGGTTTAAGTTGTACTTAAATTTAAGTTGCGTTTCAGTATTCCGGCATAAGTATAATAAGAAAGAAATCAGCAACTCAAATAGACAAAATTGACAAACAAAAACTATGAAATGTGAATGTACATGCTTAATTTACGCGTTAGAAACACAAATTATGTAAATTTACGAGATCCTAGTATAAAACAATCATCATTCCAATATTAATCTTAAAGCTATTTTATGATTTGTTATGCATAGACTTTATTAGCAAAATCATTCATTATATAGGTAATTCCTGTATTGTTTTTTTGTACAATTATATAACAATTTTCCTCATTTTCTTACGTAGCTTATTTGAATTTGCGGTGACTATATTATATTGAAAACTTGAGTTATATAAGTAATTCGTTACATGAGTATTACGTAAATGTATGTGAAAATCTTCTATAGGTACGATGTAATTTGTTTTTAGTTATACTATATATTGCATACCATATTCCAAAAAAACAGGTATTAAGACCTCATAGGGTAGGGATATGAAGTATTTTTCAGTAGGTTTTCCAGAAATTTGAACACATCGCAAGATTTACTGTTTCTTTTTAACATTTATAAGGATATATCTTTCCGTTTATATTATCCATTGTTCTAGAAATAATTTAAGATATAAATATCTTGTAAATAAGTCGACATAAAGCATGAAAATCGGAACTTTAAACAAACACTTCGTATAATTATTTATCTATATACCTACAGCCAAATATAAACAACAATAAAACTTTATTAAAAAATAAATTACAGACTAGACGACTCAAATGTTGCCATAAAAGAATTAACCTCATATTAAATACAAACGCTTCGGTGTTGCTTGCGCAATTAAACACGGCTAACATGTTGCCAGTACAAAATATTCACGTTATTTTGTTTGTCAGAGCTGTTAATGTGGCTTTAGCATGTTATTGAGTTTCTGATATTATCGGACTTTTCAATAATATACGAATATGTTTTAAATTCATGGGAATTGTATCTATTTGTCATCCGACGGTGAAGGTATAATTAAGTATTCTTTTAATTTTGATATGTCAGGAACGAATGGTGTGTTGGTTTTCTGGTACTAATGTAGGACAATCGTTCGATTGATCGTTCAGTAATAGTACTGTTAGCATAAAAATTTACTTGATACATGAACGTTTCAAAACGCAGTAATAATGTGTAGTCTGTTGTTTTTTTTTCTTTGTTATTTTAGTATTTTTTTGTGTAAACTTTAAGAGTTACGTGAAATTTCTATTAACTATGATTATTCATGTATTAATTAGATTAGATCAGCGCAGATTTTAATCGTGAAAGACAATCGAGATTAATAATTATTGTACGGGATAAACGATGTGGTAAATAAGCCATTTGCAAAATTTCAGTCAAATTTATTTATTTTTGCGTGCAAGAGTGAATTATTCATATATTCATATAAAGCAATAATGTGGCTTTCTATATGTATAAGCATTTTTAAAATCGGTTCAGTAGATCCCGAGATTACCCCTTACAATTTAACAAACACACAAACTTTACTTCTTTATAATATTGGTATAGATTAAGATAAGGATAATTTGCCATTTAAAAAACTTTAGTTGTTGATAGTAACAAGTAATTATTATTAAAAAAACAAAATACCCGACTGCACACTAAAAAAAGAGTAATTATGTCTTTATCCCGTGGGACTTTTAGGATAAAATGTATCCTATGACACTCCCGTAATCAAGACAAATCTAACGATACCTCATACATCAAAATCCATCAAGCCGTTTAGGCTACAGGAGGTCACAAAGGAACAGACATACATACTTACATACACTCGAAAAACATTACCCTCTTTGGCAGTCGGGTAAAAAGCATATACACGGCCGAATTGAGAAACTCCTCTTTTTTGAAGTCGGTCAAAAATTAGTCATATTGATTCGTTTCAAAGTGTGTGTGTGTGTGAATCTAAAATGGCGATTTAATAGAACCTAACCTCGCTTCATTCCACGGTTCCACAAAGCAATTTAGATTACTAATTAGTCACAGACCATAGGGAATTACTGGACTAATAAAAAGATAATAACGATTACATTATTCTCAAGTGAATAATGCTAATAGATCCTTTTAGTTCTAGGAAAATGCACTAATGATAAAGGTCATTGATTAACGGTGAATCCCGATGATAAAGACGAAAATCTAAATTATATGTAAATTTTACATTTATATGAATGAACTAGCTTTGCCAGCGACTTCGCCCGCGTAGAAGGCAGCATTTTTGTATATGCCTAACCCGCGCCAACAAACGTTCAGCGAGTTCAACGTGATTCTTTAAATTGCCATTACTTTTTTATTTATCAACCGATTAACATGAATTAAAGACTAAACGTTAAGTTAAGCTTACCACAATATATCATTAAAACCCCATCTAGATAGGATAAGCCCTTTCTGAGATTAGCGTGCACAAACAAACAGACAAAAATTTCAAAAATAATTATTTTCTATTGCGTTAATAAAGGTTTCCTGTAATATTTTTTCTCATGTATCTTCCATGTACAGACATGTAACGTTCTTATTATATGTATAGATAGATTTAGCGATAGAGTAGGCTATTTTTAACCGACTTCAAAGTAGTAGTAGTAGTTAGTGTGAAGGAACATCGTAGTTTAGTCGTTAGTAGACAGACGCCACGCGCCCCATAAAACCAGTAGCTAGTAACAGGATTTCCAACCACCAAAAAAAGCTATATTCTTGAATACTTGTGTCATACTTTTATGCTTAATTTATTCTTTATTTTTATATTGATTGATTGCTCGTGCCACAGAGCAAATTGAAAGGTTGGGAAACTACGGTTTAAAAAAAAAACAGGATCGGATTCGGAAGGAAGAGATTAGTAATTTTCTAAATTTAAGATATTGTATTTGTGGTACAGTAAAGAGTAAAAAATTTACTGTTATTATTTCGTTATAGTAATTGTGGTTTTTGAATGCAAAAAAAAAGTATAGAGGGAGAGTATTTAGTCAGTAAAAAAATTATTTATATCCCTCTATGATATCGTTTTTTATCTTTAATGAACATTATGTAAATTAGAACATACTGAAAAATATATAAATGCTACCGCTAGATGTGATTAAGATGTCAGAGGGTTGATTTAACCCTCAACTATTAACGTGTCATTATGATAAGCGGTTCCGGAAATCGGGGTAAGTTAGGGTTAATATAGTTTTTAGCGGTAATAATTTGACTAAAACACTTTGTCACACATCCCTTTGTATAAACGATTTATATACATCGTAAGAATAAATTCAACTAAGCAAATAATTCTTATAATATACGTTTTCGGATTCTTCTAGATTCAATAAGCTCTAAAAAATTGTAGTTATATTAGTCATCGATTATTGCTTACGGTATGACCAAAATGTTGCTGTTTAGAAAAAACAATTTTTATTTTATTTTTTTACCTAACAAGCTTAGTCTTGGCTTGAAAGATGTACCAAAATGCGTTAACACGAGCAAAGTAAACTCATTTTGGTCTTAGCAGTGTAGTTTCAATCTCTGAACCAAAATGAACATTGTGTTCCTCCTAATAAACCGTAGGTAAAACAGCTAGTGCTTAATAGTAATACAGGGATATATCTATATAAATATCTTCAACACTAAAAATGAAATCTCTAATGCTTGTAACATTAACTGTATAGAAGTACAAATTCACCATAACCTATGCACTGGAAGCATAACAAATAATACGTCAAGTATTCGCTAAGCCGCTAATTGGCAATATTTCTATGGCTACAATATGTCTAGCGGTTCTTAACTCCGTTTTATATGTATATGACAAGTTATTTCTTATATCTTGTTCTGAGTAGTAGGATTTTGATACAAGGCTGTTGTAGGTAGATAAAAATTAAGAAAGAATATTCGATTTTGGTCTATAGAGTTTCTATTATAGGACTAGAGAATCCTAAATTAGGCTTAAAAGGCATAATTTTAAACTTTAACTATGTTTTAATAATTTAATCTGTTTATGAATGATCTATTAATTTGAACAAATCATTTGATAGTCTTGTTTTTATCCCTATTATCATCATTTTTAAGGACTTACGAAGTAATTATAAAATTTATATCGCATATATTTTTGTAACCTCTCATTCCATAAGTATAGTTCACTGAAAGTCTTCTGGCTTACAAGTCATAACACTAATTGATGAAGCTAAGAAATCGCAATTACAACATATTAAAATTTATACCGAGATTAGTCGAAACGTTGTAACAATTAAATTTAGTGTGAAAGTGGCCAATAGTGCCATAAAGCGAAGCGCGGTGTGATCCCTAATTATGGTCATTTGGTCGTAAATTGTGGCCATCGATCATAAAAAGCATAACTTTTAGTCGTAAACTCGAGTATAGCTCCGTGGGGTCGATTGAGTCGTGCAAAACCAGCTTCTTGAATCTATATTTTGCGCTTCATAATATAGATATAGTTATATTTTACAGATAAAAAATATATGAACTTCACAGATAAAAAACAATTATTTCTTATTTAAATATACCTGTCATATGTTAGAGCTAAAAATATAATTAAGCGTACTATTGTGTAAGTATATGTTGTAGTGCTTTTAAGGATGTTTAAAAGTCTCACTTTAATAATACAATAGTCGCCTTAATAGCAATATAAAATATAAGAGAGCAAAATAAAAGAATCGTATCAATATATAGTTAAAAATGGTAAGGCATAACGTTTTTTTACTAAAAGCTTATGGGAATCCATAACTGCATGCTTTAAATTTTTAATATGTACCGCTTCAATTTATGTTCATATCCAGGCTTACAACATTAACCTTACCGCTAATTGTTCAATAGCCACCGTAAAAAATCTAACCTAATAATATTCGGTCGATTAATCGATGTTACCGAACCGATCGAATAACTGGAAACATAACCAGAGATTTAATCGATTCGTACTTAATAGCCATTCGATAAATACTTTTGTTTGAGACGGTTACGGGAATGCCAAGTTCAATTATTACTAAAATGGAAGCTAGGTAGTCGGTAAACGCTTCTGTCGATCATGGATAATTGATAAAAGCGTATCATATTCGCTTAATTGTAACTTATGAGTAGTGGTCGGAAGCTTCACAGCGCTACGACAGCGCGCCAAAATGTTCCTTTTGACTTTGACAGAAACGTCATTTTTACATGTCAGATTATTTTTTTTAATATAGATGTTTGCATGGCCATGCCTGTTTTCCACAGTACTACGTAAAACGGTATATGATACAGGGACGCTTCATTTGCGTGTTTTCCCACACTCACGATTCGATGCGGACGAAATGAAATGCGCACGCATAATTGTAAACAAAATATAATTTTACGGTGTTTTTTTCAGGTAATATTTCTCCTATTTTCCTTATTTTGGCATTGCAAACGTCTGATATTTTTAAGTAGGAAATACTTCTTTAAAAGAAAATTCTGTGTTAGAATCTTTCACAAACTAAAAATATAATAAAAAATATATTTAAGCTCGTGCCTAATTCAAACAATAAGAATAATCGTTTGACGGAACCCTTTTATATAAACACGATAATTAAAGTAACGAACTTAAAAATTACGTATCAAGTATAAGTTTTAATTGTGCTTCATAAACAGACAGTTATAAAGCTATTTCCATTTCGCTACATCAATATTTTCTCCGGATCGATCTCGGATCCGAGGCAATATAGCTTGATTAGTAGTCAATTAAACGTTCTCATAATGGCAATAAAAGAATTCGGTGCTTCGGTACATTTGATAATCAATTTTTTGGCGGCTTCGTTTGTACAAAGTGGATGGTTTATTGGCGTACCGAATTTGGTGGGGTCGATGCGAATACCGCTGCCGTTTGGGGTTAAACTTTAATTTTACTTAAAAATATAAAAAAGTTTTTTTTCGTTCTAAAAGCGCTATTATAGCGTGGTTAACATTTAAATTGATGTTGTGACAACAGATTTAGTAATTTATGATTTGTGCCAAGCGAAAGTGTATTTTGTTTTTCAACTGTATTAGATTAAAAGAACATTATACTAAAATTTAGCAGTCAAATTAATTTCAGAAATATTTTTTTAAATATAAATATCTTTTGACAAGCTCACTATACGTAATTGATATAATAAAAAATAAATTAATTTAACGTAAAAAAAGTTAAATTTGCTGTACATTTTGATTACATTTAACAATTTCAAAATCCATGAAAGCCTAATAGAAAATATTGTATCGTATTCTCTAATAGTTTTTAAGAAAGGTGTTTTAAACATATTATACAGAGCCCACGTATAATATTCCGTTGCCACTAAACAACCACCGTGTCTAAATCTCAACCGAAGAAGCCAAAAAGTTTAAACTTTATAATTACTGCCGTGACCCTTCATTCGTTTTATTGCGTTCGGTTGCACTGTTTATTTTCTTTTTTATCCTTCGTTTTTAAGCGTTTTGTTACATTCGATGGTGATGACAATCTGCGATTTGTGAAAAAAAGAATCTTTCGGTGGTTTTCTAGAAGGATTTTGATCTGGTTTGCCTTTGGCTAAGAGTAGGAATCACATATAGATCTTGAAGAGATTTTTTCTGTAAATGTTTGAATGCGTTTGTTGTGTTGTAGATAGTTCTAGAATTACAAGGGACAAGTCGCAATACGAAACGTTATTAAGGCTACAACCAAATGCATTTATTTAGTTTTTTTAGTAAGTTTATATTAATGTAGGTCTTATACCTAAAAAAATGAGCGCATTTCGCTAACAAGCGTAAAAGTTATTATGTAAATGTACATGTTTTGTCATATTCTTAATAATAATAGAATTAAAAAAAATGATTTAAGATTTGACATTTTTGATTTGTTACGTACGAGCTCCCTCACAGAAGAAACATGATAGAAAATAATTTACCTTAGTTTTACTTCCTCCTATAGAGCCGGGTCGAATAGACCCCGTCTCGTAGAACCTGGTCAGGATCTTGGAGACACATCCGTGGGAGACGAGCAGCTGTCTGCTGATGTCGCAGGGTCTGACGCCGAGGATAGCGAGCTCCACGATTCTCTTCCTCACCATGTCTGGGAGAGGCCGACCATTGACGAAAACTCCTCCGAGTTGGTTAACCCCTGCTTGCCCTATAGAAAAATTATTAATCATTTAATTACACAAAAAAAATGTTGGTTTTGTCTACTTATAAAAACTATGATAACTGGTGATCTTATTTTTCAGACAAGAAAAGTCACAAAAAGAAAAATAATCATAGTGCAATTTTGAGATTAATATATCTACATAATACTTACACATAACTATCAAAATACATATTATATAGTAGTACCTAGTGCTAGTGTGTAGCAGTAGTTATGTTTATATATTTTTATTTATTACAAATTTTTAGAGAAATAGAAAGATTGTAGTTAGTTGTATAATTTTCAGATCTACTAAACCGATTTCATTATTTTATTATTACTAATCTATGAGTAATTATATGACTGCCTTGACGTTTCTATACGGGTTATAACGCGCAAATAGTCAGTGTACCATATAATAAGATACCCAATTCCTTATAGACTTTTCCTTTAACTATATGAATTAAACACAAAACAACAAACCTCCTTAGTCAACGAAAGAAGGCTGGTTAGAAAAAAAAAGAAACAGCAAAAATGACATCAAAAGAACAATAATAGTCATTAACAAGACAATGTTATGGACAGTGGATTCGCTCAACCGTCGGCGATCACCTGTCTCATTTGGCTTAATATTTATTTGATTGCCAAATGCCCTACCTGGATAGCCAATTGTGAAACATAATATTAGGGACCCGTGCCACTAAACGCCTTAAAAAATGGAACTGTCAACTGTAGTATTAAAGAAAGATGGGGCACCGCCCGTTGCAAATAGACATTTATTGCTTAATAATACCTACTAGGTACACTTTTATTCATAAAAATATTGCAGTTTATTTCATTCTATGCTTATATGCAAGATGTGGTTTCTTTCTTTATGATACTAAACTCCTTAATAGAAAAAAGCCATTAACAACTGAAATATTTCCGTCTAACAAAATCATAAATATTATTTGTAGTGCTTAAAGAAGTACGAATTAGTGGGTGTAAAAAATAGACTAGTAAAGTAAGGATATACCTTCTTCATTAGTAGATACGTTAATTAAAATGTAACAAGTACAAAATATTATATGACAACTGATGTACCTAATATCGTGCTTTTAACATAATATTACATTTTCAACAAAACACAGAAATTAACAAACCTTAAAGTGAAGAAAATAATCCCGAATCAACTAAAACAAGTAACTATTTTACGCAGTTTCATTCAGCAGGTGTATGATACGACTAATCGTTTTAAATAGCCATTTACGGTATTTTAAATAACAAAGAAACAAAACAAGAAATTAAACACATACAAAACTAAATAATCAAATCCCTTAAATATCTCTTGGCCACATTAAGATCGCGATAAGCCTGTCGGTTTGTGCGTAAATAAAAATGTATATTTGATGTCTTTATAAGGAGAAATTGGTGTTTGTTCATCATCATTATATTTTATTGGATTATAATGTCTCTATAACCTTTGGTTTATATGATACAATTATTTTCACTATCGCATTAGGTATATGAGCTCGCGAAAGTTCTTTTTTATTATAACTAACACTAAATAGAATGAACTAAGTATAGTTCATATCAATAACATTAATATCTTTTTATGAATGCCGTTTCATAATTGTTCTTGTTTTGAAATTTTGTCTCACAAAAAAATTTAATAAAAATCCCCCTTAATAGCAGTCTTCAAAAAGTCTTAATACACTTATTATTACTTATGTTCATTTGTGAGAATCGCGAAAGATCGTTTTAATAAACAAAAACAAAATTAGTGAAAATATTTGTACACGTAAAAGTCACATACAGGTCTTTACTTACGTTAAAGATGTAAAAATGAAATAGGTTTTTCAATTTTATCTTAATATACTTGGTAATAATACTTAGTGATTGCATAACTTACATAATATTTAAAACGGACATTTCCAAGTTAAAATTCTGCTAATAAACTTATATGAAAAAACAATACTTACTCTTTTCAGAACTCTCAATACGTAGGTAATTTTAGAAAAACTGTTCACAATTAGCCACGCGTTTTAAGTTTTATTCTCAACACTTAAAGCGAAATAATTAAAGTCTATCTTTTATATTTAGTGGAACGCTCCCGACATCGCTCAGGCTCGTAAAAGGAAAAGTAATTTGCGCGGTGGTACCGTCCAACAGCCGTGAAATACCGCCACGGTGAAGGTGGTAGCACATACAACCTTTTTTGACATTTCATTTTTTCTTTTTAAATGATGGATGGTATCAGCCAGGATTGAAACGAAGGAGTTTCACTTAATATATTATACATACTTTTTGAATATTAAACTTTTTACTGTAGTAGATAGTACTTGCATTAAATTAAATAATTTTATGTAAAATAAGTTTTATATTTGTTGAAATATTTATAAATCGTTCGCGAATCACTTATATCGGTGTAAAAACATCTTGGTGTAGCTATTTTTAAGAAGGTCATAAAAGCAAATTGCTTCGGACAAATTAGAACGTTAATTTTATGGCATTAAGGTAATAAATTGCGCTGATCGAAAATTAGTCTGTCTTTTTCAATGGAATTAGTGGTAGCTGTTAAATGTAGACACGGTAAGTGCTGGCCATTATCTATAAAAGTAATGTAAAAGTAAAGTAAAGGGTTTCTAGTAAAATAATTTCTTAGAGTCAGTGTTATTGAAACAAAAAAAATATTTTTTGATAATAAATTTTATTTAATTTATAACGTACTAGCCATTGCACTCGTTTTTAACACAATCTGGTGTTTGTTATTTTCTGGTTTCATTCCTATAAAGATACTTTCTATCGGTAAAATAAAAATTATTTTTTTAAATTCATCAATATCATGTTAAGCTAAACTTATGAACCTATAAATGAATGTTTTGAACCATATTATTGCCATACAAAAAATCCCTGTCGATAAAAAACTTGAAGAAGTTACATACGTTAAAGAAGACACAGAAACATATTTTATAAATTGTTAAAAAAAGTGTCGCAGTGAAAAAGGTTTTTATAACGATAGGAAATCTGTATAAGAAAACCATGAGCCTTGTGGAAAAGTATTAAGGGTTATGTCGGACTTCTACTGACTGAAAGTTAAAAAACTATTATGTTCTGTCTTACCGCATTTACTAAGATACACGAGCATATGTATTCTTCCAAGACGATGAAAACATACTCTTTACAATATAAAATCCTTTCTCTATACCAAAACATTGCTGATGTTGGTACTTGGTACCAACTTTCACATAAAACTGAAATTTATCCCCAATTCCGAATAGGCTCAAACTCATTGCGTCAAACAATGTCGGACACACTTTATAACTTACAAGAAGCTTTAAAAACCGGGATTGTTGGATATCGCCGTTTTACAATCCGATCGTAAAAGGTTATTTAAACTTTTTCTTATAATATAGCTCGTATATATCGCAAGTTATGGCGATGTTTATAGCTTGTGACTGATTTTATGTTAGCGGTACGCGGGAGCGGTTTTTTGCACGATTCCGTCTTAATAACATGGCTGTTAGCTGTTACTGCGACTGAATGGGTGACCGTTTGAATATCGGTAACATGTCGGTAACATTAAAGAGTATGTGGCTTGGATTTCATTGATAGATATTGAAATTGGCTTAAATGTTTTGTGCACTGAAAAATAAAATTATGGGGATTTCCTTATAAACGCAGCGTGAAGACTTTGTAGGACTATCTAAAATTCAAGGATGCTCCTGAATCCGTGAATTCATGGGGTCATCATCAACCCTTTACTGAACACTTTGAAACTCATGGGAGCTTCCTTTGAGTATATAAATATTTCCAAATATTTCCGTGATACGATTTTTAGTACGCGAGTAGATTATCTCGCTAAGCATTATCTGTCAGAATTTGCTCCACAGCGATAATTCTTTATAATTATAGTCTTAGTGCTGTTATATCTTATTCAGTGTACGTGCGTAAAGAGTAACAAACTAACATGTTCATAAGCTTAAGCAGTTAGGGGTTAAAAAACTTTTACATAAAAAAAACTAATTTCAAAGAGGTTACAATAACATTTGTCAAAATTGTTAATTTTTTTTTAATTGACAAATTGAATAGTGAGAAATGTCATAATTATAGTTTATTTTTCAGTTTTTGTAGTACATTTACACATGGATCGATGCCGTTGCGAAGAATATTCAGAAGCGGTGAAAAAGCTCCGATTTTATACAGTTGGGACCGTGCACCCCGATATCATTGATAATTTTGATAGTATGTTTTAATCTATTGTCTACCTTAAACAATCTGCCCCATGCAATGCATAGGATTTCTTGTTCGTTTTGGT
Organism: Eurema hecabe; assembly: GCA_026213755.1. NCBI lineage: Eukaryota > Metazoa > Arthropoda > Insecta > Lepidoptera > Pieridae > Terias > Terias hecabe. The sequence continues at coordinate 3,480,309 of JADANM010006225.1, forward strand.
AGACGCTTAAAATATTCCTTTATAGAGTATTTCGTTATACATAATATATTTAAATGTAATAAGTACATTATAGTACAATTTCTTTCTATCTTTGAAAAGGTTAATGAACCTTATGATAGATTTACGAAGAACCTATAATGGACTTAATTCTTTGACATCCTTACAATCATACTTAAAATGGTAAGTGAATGATCATAATAATTGTTTTTTTTTTTGTTTAGGAGGAGAATACACAGCTGTATGGATCCCTCATGGAGTGGACTATGAGGATATGAAGTTTTCTAAACCTAAAGCGTATAAGATTCTCGAACCGCATCAGTTACCAGAAAATAGATTACCTCCACACATTAGGAAGGTGGAACAAATGTGGTGTCCCTATTTACTAACTAGAAGAAAGTTTTGAACCAAGAAACTGTTGCGGCAAACAAATCTCTTTCAATCTTATTTCGTAATTTAAGTGCTTTACTAAAGACAAATCTATATGGTATAATTTGAATATCATTTAAACTTAGTTTACACTAAATAAATTTACAATTCCAAAATTAACTGTTTTTGAATTGATAGGAAGGGTGATATGGTAATGAATAAGTCCTACGTAGGTAATGGCATTTCTACATTGATTTCATTTCTAACTGTATTCTCTTTTATAGACCTATAGGTCCCTTCTATATTCGCTTTCTTTTGGACTGCTTCTTCGAGGCACTTGCTTCAGGATTTTCTACAGAGAAAGGTGGTCCCGAAACACCAGGCGTAAAATTTGTTTTTCTGTTTCAAATATATATACAAGGTTGCCTTGAAGAAATCACTTTCCAGTATTAAGGCCGTCTATTACATTTCTTCTACTTTGAACTCATAGTTAGTAAGATGAATTGTAAATGTATTAAAAGGTAAATTAAAAAATAAAGACAGAAAAACTAGGACATGATGAAACAAGCAACACCACAGCGGGTTAACGTGTCAAAATCTCAGTTTAACACTGCCGGATACGAGCCGGTCATACGGGTTCCTTATCTAATATTACTATAAAATCATTTAATCTCAAATCTTAATCCCTGATCATTTCGCACCACTGGCTAATCCGTTTAACAACGCCTCATAGCGCGTAGCTATTGAATTGACAATAAAATATAAAAGTTTACGATTGAAAATTGTAACACAGTTGTAAACAGCGGAGTAGAAAATCGAATATGATGTTTATTATAAGACTTTGATCTTCCGAAGCTTGTATGAAGATCGGCCTGTGTTCAAATTCTATGGAGTCGTTTAATATAGAAACGTTTTATTATGAAGGTATGTGTTATGTATAGGGTATTAATACAAGTTTTTTGTTAAGTTCTTTTTTAATAGTTAAATTGTGGATAAGTCAATTTATTTTCTATTGCTGTTATTATTTCGGAGCGATGAAGGAGTTAGTAGGGACAACTACAAATGCTTTTTTGCAACTCGCTTCGTCGAATATATTTTCTTTAATATTAAAGCTCACACCTATAGTAATACAATAATTAATTATCAGTTGGTTTGTTGATCCAAGGCGTATCTAGACTATATGTTTAACAACTTTAAAGATCTTTAAACAATAGTATATAAACGCTACTTTTAAAGATTTTCTATAAAATGTGTGGTGTGTTAGAATTGGTTAAATTAATTTTTATATTTTCTATTATATTGTATATACTTGAGGCGCGTTTTCATGTAAACCTTTCTCTTTTTAAAGATGCTCAGTTAGGTTTGACGACCACTATTTAGGTATCACTACTGCTTTCTGCGCGAAGGGATGATTTTATTATTTATATATGTATTTTTGTAGGGTCTGGTTACTATATATATGTATATATATATACAAAAGAAAAGTATATATATGAAATGTATTCCGTTATAGTTGTCCTGAAATATTTATTATTATTAATTATTATTCATTTATGTTTATCTTGATCTATATCTATATTATCTTCTTCTTCAGTTTATTGCCTAAGTATAGATTATTTTAAAACCAAACTGCATCAAAATTAATCCAATGATTAAGATATGTTTGTCACACAACACAGTTTGTGATAAGTCAAAGGCATTTATTTTAATAAAGATTATAATGTTATATTATATTAGAATCTATCTAATAGAGATAATATCAACCGAAAGTTATTTAGACTATTTCGACATACCTCCCAAATCACTAAGCAAATTAACGATACAGAAGCTACACATTGAATTATCATTGTTGAAAATCATAGAAAATTTCCAGTAAAACGTACAATAAAAAGACGGAAACGTCGTGTGTGTCCGAAAATCCGTAAATATATTAAAGAAATCTAATATTTCTAAGCTCTGATTGTATCATTAACGACTGAGATATTACGATAAATTGGATACTTTATTGCATAATAATTAAATCTTTCGCGTCGTATCTATGATTCTCGTCTTAAAGCTTAATTTGGTTAGTGTTTTGAAATAGAAGCAACACTGAAATCGGCATTTTTGTTAATATTAGGGTGACTGTACAAGGTCAATCGATGTTTGTATAATTAACTAATAAGTTAATAAATTTGTTTGATTTGAATACATACTACGTTATAACTTTAAGTGTGTTTTAAAAGTAGAGAGTAAATAGAAATAAAAATTACCTATTAGAAGTTGTTTTCAGCGTCGGAAAAAGCTTTTTTATTTATTAATTGTTTCGTTTTTGTTTACTGTTTATTTTTTATTATAAACTAGTGGACCCGACAGACAAAAGTGTTCACGGCTTTTTTTTGCCATGAAATCCTACTTCAACGAACGAAAAAATCCGCCAAATTGGTCCAGGCGTTGCGTTATGCATATACCAACTCATTTTGCGATTAATTTTTTTTACTATAGATTATATATTGACTCAAATAAAAACGTATTAATCCCAAACAGTCTAGACGACGCTCAACGCTTACCGATCATGTAAATGAATTAGAAAATGTGGTCGTTTTTGGCCGGGTGGGCCGCTGATGTTATCTCACTACGAGATTTCAACCTGATTCCTTAATTATCCGTAATGGAACCGCCAAAAGAGCTTCTCTGAAACGGCATATGATTTCAATGCGTGAGGTAAATTGTTTGTGATAGGCTAATGTCCGTTAATTAAGCGTAGAAGTATGTCAAACAGAAGCTGATGTATTAGGAAGTGTGCTGTCTTTGGTATAGTACAGATAATAAATCTTTATTATCTGTATTAAGAAGATGCATTTAACTTCTCGTTTTAACAACTGTAACTTAAATTTAATACTTTATGATAAAAAAATGTCCGTTAGTAAGTTGATGTATTAAGAAGTGTGCTTGTCTTTGGTACAAAGTATAGATAATAAATCTTTATCAGCTATATTATGGCAACAGTAAGATATATTTACGTGTCTATGATAACAAAAATCTTATACTTGTCAATTAAATTTATTCATAAATATTATGTTAAACATGATGTTGCGTTCGAAAATAGAAAGTTCGCTTGTCTTTATTCTATTTATTTAAAATATCTAATATATATATAGGATCCTAAATAAAATAAGAAAAACGTTACATTATTCGCCGTGTTAGTTCCCGAACCGGTGGTAGGCACCATGTAGACTTTCTGAAGGTATTTGTTTTTCAAATTTACTCAGAAAATAAACATTTTGATTTTGATACTTATTGTTAATTATCTATCTACTTTAAGTGCTTTAACAATAATAAAACTTACAAAATGAAATCATTATTACCTGTATGCGGCATGGTTACGACGGGTTTTCCTGCAAACAAACAAACCACAGTTAGCATAATTTTAAAATAAATGTTTAAAACAAACACATTAAATTTAAGATTTAAAACCTTTCACAATTTCGATAGCTTATCAAATTTTAAATTTAATTTAAAAATTTTCACGCGAACACGTTCGTTCTAAATTCAAAATAGGCGGGTAAAAAAAAATGTATAAAAATAATCGTTCGTAAAGGGTTTGTGGCTAATCTTAAAATCTACGTGGCGCCTAAAATATGATTCTTGACATCTTTATGTAAGGTGATATTTTTTATAGGATTTAGACAAAGAGCTTTATTTCTGTAAGTATATATTATCAATATCTCAACTTGAAAAATATAGGTATTTATTTATCTTGTTTTATATAAAGGCGGTTCTACAATTTTGACATTTAATTGTCATATAACTGTCAAATTTAGTAAGTACTTTGTTCGTATCAAAAATAAGAACCGCACATATTTTAAATTAAATAATCGATGAAATTTTTTTATAGTTTATATATTTTGATGAATATGCTATTAAAAATCTCGAACTGGGTTTCGTGTTACTCCATATACGGTCCCAATTAAAAATGTCCTTGACAAAGACAAAGTAGAAAGTATATAATTCACCGTATCATTTTTATTAAATGCTGCGATTTAAATTAAAATAAATATCGTTTGGTCTGCATTAACTCATAATATAATTAGAACAGTAAGCAATACAATCGATTACTTCCAAATTCACACTGCTTGCTCATTAAACTATTATTTAATTTTAATTAACAAATCATTGATTTGTTCCGTACTTAATTCCCATTTTAACATTTTATTTTCGTTTCCCGCTTTTTTGACAAAACAATGATTTTGCGAAGAATTTAAGCCTTGCCTTAATATAAAAACGTAAACGGTCACCACCAGCCGACCTCTTTACTATGGCTAAAAAAAACTACGCTAGTTGAACATATCTCCATCCGACGAGACTTCATATGGTAACACTTGTTAATCGTCATTGTAATACAAAACAATTATGTAGCACTCCTAAACTATATCGTGAGCAAAGCATTTCTGTGACATTTCACTATAGAAGCACAACGGTAACGATCAAGGCACCCATTACGCGATAGCACGCTTAAAACATAATTTATTCAAATTAAAAATACTTATCAAAATATGATGCGGTATTAAATCAGGAATTAAGTAGTGTGCGTGTTGGGGAAAATCGATGGTATCTCGGTGGTCGATCACCGTGAAAATCGAGAATAATTTTGAAGGTGGCTACCCAGTGGCTAATTATACTTTTTCTTTCTTACCACCCAGTAAACGTTTATTTTCATAGTTATTTGTAGTCAAAAAAATTTTCTTTTTGTTCTAGCAACGTGTAGGATAATCTCTTAACTCTTTCTGCCTTAATTTGCTGAGGTTTGAGTACTATAAAGAATTAATTTATTATTCATCTTATTATTCTAATCATGAGTAACCATATTTTTTTATTTAAAATTTAAAGCGATCGTGTATATCATGCATAATAAAAAATATATAGGTGAAATGAGGCTGTATTGGACAAACCCTGCTGCGGCGACAATCTTAGTAAGTAGGCACTGTGTCTACTTTGAAATAGATTCACTTAGCGTGTTGATAATGCAGTTCAAAAAATTAGTAAGGTTATTAGACTAACACTAACCTAGAAAATAGATGGTAAAAAACGAGTAATCACTGAAGTTCCGAGCTTGCACTTGAAACACTGGTTTTCAGAAACCGTCTTTTCGGACGTTAGTCCAATAGACTTATCTTAATAAGTCGAAGAATATTATTTAACAGTCACGGCTAGGTTTAAAATAAATATAATCTATTTATGTGTGCGTGTCGATATGCTTATGCAATGTGCATGCATATGTAGGTGAGGTGTTAGTGTGTGTATATAAGATATGTGCAAGTTTTTTTTATATTGATATAGACATTGTAAGGTAGCCTCACAGCATGATCTTCTTAACACATACTAACACAAAGTTATTCATTCAGCAATCAAGCAAGCAATATATCCCTAATTCAATTTGCTCGCCCATGACCGTAGGGCGAGCGTATCACAATTACATCAACATTACCATAATATTATACAAATCGGTTCATTTTACACGCAACATTATGTTACGCTAAACGTAAAAACCCCGCCAAATGTGTTATTGTAACGGTTATAATAAGAATACCAACTTACAGTGAAAAATAATTGTTAAACTCTTAAAGCAATGGCAAAAGAATTTCTATAGTAAAATAGTCAAGTCCGCACAAGAATAAAAACGAGATCATATTATCATACATTCTTCAATTATTATAGGAAATAGTTTAAACTTTTTTCCGCTATTCTATATTGTAAATTTGATTTTGGTCGTATATTTTAAACATGTAAGTATAAAGAGAAATAGTCAAATTACAAAGCATCATCTTTTAAAACTGTTTATGTACATATTAGTAGATGAAACTCACTAAAGATATTAATAGTATATATTGCAAAATATTAATTAATTTTACTACAATATTTTTATACAGTTGAATTTCCATACTATCTCTCCCAAAAATCCCCAATCAATAACAACAAACTACTGTTCTGTGAACAGTGATTCAATCGTGAGCTATTGCCTTATTAAGAGAATGAAAAAAAAATGAAACGTTATCTATGGAACGTTTTAGGATAATCTGTGGACCCACGTGACTCCCGCCTAAATTATACGCACCGTGAAAAAATCTGATTGGAATGCTTACAACAAGCGCGCGTTCCGTATAGTTAGTTTCCTTTTAAAATTATCATACCTATTATGTATTTATAAAAAAAAAATATTATTAACTATCTCGTTATATAAATTGAAATATAAATTTTTAAGGAGATAATAGATCTTATAATTTTTTTTTAATTAAATAGTCACAAAAGTCGACACATCACAAAAGGAATGTTTTAGTTATTAACAATAGTAATAGTATCAATTTTGATATGTTTTTAAATATAACTCGCACAGAAGCTTAAAGCCTCGTAATGATGTCACAAATCGAAAACAAACCGATGGCACGGATCTCGAATAAAAAGCGACTATTCCGGTGGAGTAAAAAACAAACTGGTGAATTGATTAGCATACGGCGACACCTCCGGACCTCCCAGGCTCTCTCAATTAAAGCTTGTAGTTTCGCGCGGTGTGCGTCCGCCTTTATCGCGATTGAGACCTAACTTTTTAAATTTAGAATTACTAGATGCGAGGCCTGTTGAACTTTGGCGCGATTTGTTTTTTTTAATTGCCAGTGACGTAACTTTAGGAAAAAATAATTTTAAAAAGAGGTTTGTTTTAATCTGTTTTTGTTTTAATAAATTTTAAAAAGAGGTTTGGTGTGGTCCTAACTGTTGGAAATTTGAATGTTTTTAAATAAATTATGATCGATAAAAACGTTCGCGTGGGTGGAATTGCTTAAAAAAATAATTTATCGAGCCAATACATTAATAATACCAAATCATGAATGAATTCGAATTTATAATTTAAATTTCCGCTATACATAATTTAATCAATTACATTTACAATCGTAAAATTTAAATTCAATCTTCGAGCGTTCTAATTCTTTGATTGACCGCCGTTTTCTTTGTGTTTTTTATTGAAATTTTGATTAGCACGTAATAACTTTGACAAATCCAGTTTATGAAACACATATATGATATTTTATAAATAGTTTGAATTATTGTTTTGACATGAGCTCGTAAAATATCTGTCTGCTGTTGGAGTTTCGAGATCGGGATTATAATTCATTTTGTAAGGCGTTGCCGTTTAGCGCTGAGGTCCGCCCATACATTTATCTTAATTAAAAACTTATCTTTTAGATTTTAAAATCCTTTACTTCAGCTGTGTAGGTTTTATTCATTGTTTAAGGTCTTGGGTCTGTTATGAATAATATTTGAATAATTTATTTCGAAGGTCGAAAGTGGCGGTATTTTACTGGTACCTAAAACAAATATTTCCTATAAAATAATTTTAGGTGTGATAAGATATCTACTAAAATTAGACTACCTACATATTAATATCATTTTTTATAGTTTGAATAAAAAAAAAACGTTTAAAATGATCAATTGTTTAATTTGTGTTCTTTGTCTAGGAAAACCTCCTTTATATAAAATTAAAAAAAAAACATACCGCTAATTACGCATTTCTATCTTATCTGTGATCTAGTGATTAATACCGCGATTTTACACAGTCACTGACGTGCATATAGCTAACTAAAATAAGTTTATCTCCAAAGTTATTTATCTGGCCGGGAGTTCAATTAATAATTGGGTTTCCTTGATAACAGGTTCCAACGCCGTTTGAAAACATTAATGGATGAATATATCTTCATTTAACTGGCTCGCTCGTTGGAGACAAAATATCTTTTCCACTTACACCGTAGCGTAATGTTTTGGCTTTTAATTTGAATCTTTGTTTTGTATTTTTTTGTTTTATTATGTTGCTTTTGAAATGTCAATGTGTGTAACTTATTATAATATCTCGACTGGGAATGAATTATTATACTAAATAATGTAAAACATTAATTAATTATAGATTAAAAAGATTATTCTTTCAGAAGTTAGATGTTTAAACTCTGGTTAAATAAATTTAAATATTTTGTAAAATATTAATTACTGTATTATGTACGCAAAAAAATAATGTAATGACATAACAAAAGGTGAAAAACTGATACTTCAAATTAGTGATAATCTCTGGGAGCCAATTAAACGGTTACATTGCGGTGTAATTGAGTTCTGACTCCATGTCCAGATAAAGATAGTAACACGGGCCGAAGATTTGCATTTCGCCACACAGCGAGACCACCTCGCTGCCCAATGAGCGAACAGCTTCTGATGGGGATTGGAATATTGAGGTTCCATTTTTGAATTTTGTTTATTTTTTTTTATCAATAAATTGTTGCGTGCCAGTGTCGTTTTTCCCCGTGTTTATTAAAAAGTTTGAACTCGAAAAACACTAGCATATCATGCTACCAATTTTTTTCACAATAAAATCGTAATATAGAAACCACAGTTGTTAAGGAATGCGTATTTTATCTTTTAATATCTATCATTATCTTGTTAAATATTTCTAGCTTATTTGTGTGGTTGACAGTTGATTTGATAAATCAATCGTTGACAGTAGTTTAGTTCCTGGTAGAACCGGGGTTTACTTTTCCACTCCTAACTTCCATTATTGCATGCTTTAGTCCTTGTCTCATTCAAATTTTAAGGATAGCAACAATTTTTTAAACAATTTATGGGCAATATGGGGGGTACACAGTTACCTAGATGACACAGACTCCTAAAACGGTGTATACAATTTTAGAAATGTAATAATATTATCTTGAAATATAAGGTCAAACTTTTTGAAAATGTATTTGATTAATAATTAATTCTTATAACTATTATAATTACATAAAAAGTCTTCTAAAACAGGACTAAGAACGCATATCAAATCCCGCTAATTAAGGCCAGGTTATTATTCTTGCTGACATACCATTACCATATTCCGTGCTACATGAAACTTGATAGCACAGGTTTAGGCTAAATTTTAATGAATTCGCACTGCATTTTATGTGTTTTTCACAACGTACACATTAATTATTCTCTGTGTAAAACAATGTTCGTAATGCCTTAATCGTATCGCCTTTGAAATTCTTTGTAAGTTCATTTGGACATTTTTGCCATGCATTACTATGGAAGCTATGGTTGAACATTAAATTGCGTTGGATCAGAAAAAACTGATACTAGGTACGACTGTTCGTTCGTGTTTGTTTTTAAAACGTAGGTAATAAGTCTTTGAAACGTTTTGACAGTTCCTTTTTCCTTTGAAACTAA
>JADANM010006225.1:3506001-3533784 GCA_026213755.1 Eurema hecabe
AACATACCTACGTTCAAGATACGTTCAGTAATTGAATAAAATAATTGTAAAAACAAAAAATAAACCGATTTTAAACCAAAAAGTAAAAAAAAAATTGCTTCCCACAAAGTAATATACATTTTCATTTAGTATATAGAAATGATTCAATAGTTATTTCATAATTTTGTACATTTGTGTTTTGTATGTCCTACAAAGTAAATGCTACAACAATCAATACAATATTGATTTAGCCAAACTAACACTTATTGTTTCACTTGGTATTGTAATTTTGGCTATTGTTTTGTTGAAATACGTCTATAATTGACGAAAATATCGGTGAACATACATAAAAAAAATTATACATACAGACGAAGACTCTGCTTCTTTTTTGAAGTCAGTTAAAAAGACAAACGTTTATTTTAAACATTAATTGGTCTAAGTAAAATCGTGGAGACGTTATATTTCCGAACGATTATATCTGCACAGATAAAATTTTATTAGAGACATTATATGTAATTTATTTGTATGTCAAAGCGTGCGTCCGTCCGCTCTATCGCGCAATCTGCTTTGCACCCGAGCAAGCACCCTGGTATTATGGGTTCCTGGTACCACAAACTCTTTGAAACTGCGGTTTAGAACGAAATTTAGCATTTATTTTATATTAAAAATAAAATAATTTTATTGTTAAATTTGGATAAATAAATATGTTAAGTAAATGACGATAAATATTCTAATGTATAGGTACAATGTTTGTTATGAAATAATATGTAGGACGGTAGAAATAGAACGCTCATTAAAGGCTTATTATCGTTTAAGGATTTTGTCTTATATAAAAAAACGATTATACGTAGGATTTGTGTATATAAAACTATTTTAGTCAGTAATAATAAGACCACAATTTCTTCTTCTTATATTTTTGTTGCACTCTTTGAGATTCTATGCTTTAAATAAAACAACTAAGACAGAACATAACATTTTGTCCTAGAGTGATATTTCAAGAACAGAGTGAATTTCAGGCTTTTCGTGACGACAATATATAAATATTAGAACTTTTAAAAATATTTGTCGTAAAGGACTGACGTTCGTAGCATACGTGGTCACACTAATTGTGCACGTAAAATTTGAAAAAAAGTCACACGCATCTGCCTTCCGTCCAGCACATAGCAATTACACAGCAAAATAACAAAAATACACTCAATTTTAGCAACTTTCCTTTGGCAGGCATCTTGTAAGAAATGTGTAATAATCTGCCAAAAAATTACCCCTAATGAGTCATTGTTTCGTGTGCCAACTGCGTAAATGGCGCGTAATAATATGAGCCACAGATAAAATATAACAAAAATACAGATAAAAATAAGCGAAATGACAGTGACATTTTATTAAACCATAGATAACAAATATAAGATGTACGTGTAAGGTTCTAGAAAAGAATTGCAACGTGCTTGTGTTTTATAGTAATTGCGGCCACGGATAATAAAACACATTCATTTTACTTACCTTTGCTTTATGAGACACTTTACACAACAGCTGCCTATTTTCAATCTCACAACTAATATTTCAAAGGAAATTATGACGCAGTTAAATATTTTACTGCTTTCTTATCTGCTATCTAAGTAGAGTCAATTTTTACATCAAACACTCAACCTATTAAACAAAAGCAGATTGCCAGTTCAGAAATTTATTTTTACATTTTGCAAATGAAATCAATCAATTGTCAAATAATTTATTTATGGCGTTGTGAAAAAACAATTTGACGTTTTATGAATGAATCGAAATAACCAGTATCAAACCGTTCATTCAATCGAGAAAACCATAAATCACGTTCCGTTTCATATCCATTTAGGTATTTACATAAGTGCGAGAGGAATAGATATATGTCTGCGAGCACCGCTGGGGCGTGGTCGGATAGACAAGTTCAATTGGCATCTTATTTGGATATTAATATCGTTGCAAAAACTTTTAATTGGTACGGGATTCCATTCGAGTCGAGTTATTGTTTTTCTGGTTCAATGATCAGTGTGTTGGTGTTTTTATTGTAAACTGGTTCTTATTTAGTTCAATATCTGATATTATTTTATATCGATTACGGATCGATCTTGAGGTATTTTATTTAAAATAAACTAACTTCAACCTTCGACTTTGTCTACGTAGTATCAAATATTGTAAGCCTAATTTTAAGAACATTTTATTTATTTACTAATTAAGGTAATCTTTGCTTTTAATGGACAGTTTAATCATAATATAATAACATTTAAATCTTTCTTTACGGATATTAAGTACAAGTAGACGCGTTTCAATGAAAAAAAGCTTTACAAATGTGCCTCAATATCTACTTAATTTTGAGGTTATGTGGACTCGTCTTATTCTAAACAGGAAAACAATAAAATATATTATTTCGCTTAAAAGTTTTTAAAATAAGTATTTTTATACCCAATTCCACTTTCAGTAAATATGCTATGTTGAGAGAATTCCTTTACTTAGGCAAGCTGCTTGAGGTATTTTTTAGATAGGTACCTAATGGAGATTTAAGTTCGTTAGAAGCCCGGGGCCGGGTCCTACCTATAATTAGATAGAAATAAAATAATATGTAACATCTTCTCTTCTGATCTCTATGCTATAAAAAAATACTGATAACTAAAATTTATTTTCGCATTATAATAATATAATATCAATTGTTAATTAATATGTGAATAAGTGGATACGTATTAAATTATTGCACATGAAATTTTCAACATAATTAACAATTTCTTCCGCCAATAAATTAAAAACAGAATGTGAAATTTGTCAGTCGAATAAAAGTTTAGTGCAACGCCAAATAGCTATTAAGAGTTCCCAATTAATTAGTGTTTTCAATCACCTGTTCAAAGAGCATGCTAGCTATCTAAATGAGGTATTTATATCCGTGCACACTGAAAGATAATTGCGTGTACCAATTTGCCAAATTCCATCTAAATCGATTCAGTATTTTTTGAGTAAAATCCTACAGATGTAAAGCTTTTATGTAAGCTTATGTAGCTTTAGTTAAACTTTACTACTTTAATTGTGCAATCATGTTTAATATATTTAATTATTATTAATATGTATATCTTATAACAATCATTGATCATTATAAATGATAGACTTGTTATTGGTTGGTACTGAATCAATTTATTTGTATGTTATAAATACCTTTAATTATAATCTTTTATGAAGCTACACTATCCCTAAGTGACATACATAAATAAAACTAAATAAAATAAAATAACCTTTATTAGGTAGTTACTACATACATGTTACATACATTTTACATTTCCTATAATTATACCACACTGGTAGTAATCGCCTCTGCAACGTAGGACTCTCCTAAACCTCTCCATAACTCTAAGGCTTCGTAATATTATCCTCAAGTACTTGCTATTTGAAACGTAGGGAAAGCTGCGGGGCGCAATAAGTATTAAACAAAGAACATTTAAATAAAACTACTTAAGTAAACAAGGTACCTAAGTATATGGAGGTAAGTTAAAATTACCCCCAAATGGCCACAGGGGAAATGTTTCTAATAATAAGAGATTTGCTCAATCGATAATCGATTTGACATTGATACGTTATGAGACACGCAGATGCACGGCGCACGCGCCGGCGAAAGTTTTATATGGACCTACATTTTATAATAAAATAGTTGATAAGGGACTATCTACAACCATATATAATAATAAATAATAATAAACATTTATTAGTTAAACAAAATACAGTTTTGACCGATAATAAATACACATTGGACCCAACACTAGGCACAGCCTGTCACGTGGGGCCTAAGGTTTGTTATCGGTAGATATATAGATATCGGAGCTTGGTGCCGGTTCTTCTCTCTAGCCTTCCGAAGGAGAGAGATAAGACACAGTACGCAATATCTCTTTTGAAAACTAAATTAGTCGTTACCCCTCGGAATTAAAGCCGTAATGTTCTGTAAGACCTTATGACTTTGAACGTCTTACGGATGAAGCGATCGAAAAGCTATGTCCATACAAATCCAACTCCACTCGGCTACTCCATAAGAATTTACGAGAACGCTTACATCATTATAAAATTGGGAGACGCCGATGATAAGGACAAATTAGTCTCACTGCTTATTAACATTTTTATGAGACTGTACTTTGTGCTTGAAAGATCGCCAGAGGATGTTCAATGTTATATTCAAGATTCTGAAGCATTCATTATTCCTAAGAACCTTAATATTTATACAATGATATATACTCAAAATACAGTGTTAGCATTAAATTTATTAACATTGTTATAGTTCTTTCTTTATATTTATTTAATATGTACATTATGTAGGCGTCTATTTATTCTTTTCTATGTTGAAAAACGAAACAAATTTAATTCTACTATTTTATTAAACCTAATAATTAAAAATAAACCGTATAGATCAGAATTTCAGTAACGAGGTAACCACAACGTTATAATTAATAAAATATTACGCATTTATGCATGTACAACACATATCCCTTGCTCTAGAATCACTCTATCTATTAAAAAAACCGCATGAGATTCGGTTGTATAGTTTTAAAGATTTAAGCATACATAGGACAGACAGAACAAAGCGACTTTGTTTTATACTATGTAATGATAATGAAACCAAATAATAAGGAATCATTTTAATGTCTCATATAATGATCGCCACCCAATCATTAATGTGAGCTTTCTGTAATCGCTTATCAAACTTAAAATTTATGGGAGTGCAAGTAACTGTCATCACTTAAGGCTTTAAAGGACTTCTTTATGCAGCTCTTGACAACATTTTTGATGTATCCAAATGGCCGTATTATTATTTTATATCGCGAAATAATTTTTAATTTATAATATTGAATTAATTAAATTAATTAAGGTTTAATAAGCTTACACTGAAATAAAAAAATGGAAATAACGGTAAACATTTTAAATAATATTTAACTCAAAGCAAGAACATTTTTTTTATATTCTGGTTGCCTGGTAGAGATCTATTGTTAGTGATAAGGCCACAATATGAATGTGCCTAGTTTTTGTTACTTTACAAGTAGTAATTAGTAGTAGTTTTAGTTTTTAGAACTTGTTTTTGTTGCAAAAACAACAATAAACAAAAAAAACTGTTATAAAATTACGCGAGGACAAAATCTTAATAATTAAATTAGATACTTCGACGCCATTTAAATATGGGTTGAATTCAATAATTTCCAAACGAAATCGTTGCCGACTCCTGAACGAAGGCACCCTTCCGTTGGCATCTGTGAAGTAATTTGTTATAAATTATAGTTATTTCGTGAACTCGTGCCGAGCAGGTGATGCCAGCCTGATTTTATATCTCTTTACTTTAAATCATTTGGACACGACACTGTATAGTCTGTGTCTTTTTGTGATTCTGTGATCAATGACATTGACAGGTGTTGTGTATCTGTGTAAACGTTTTTGATACAGAAAAAGCCGGTATTCGAATTAAGATTTATTTGTAGCCTTTAATCGCGATTAGGTTTATCTATGAGGATAAATTTTATTAAAAAATAAGTTCTTCATTGTCTATACTAATATTATAAAGAAGTAAAGTTGTGTGTTTGTTAAATTGTAAGGGGGAAACTCGGGATCTACTGAACTGATTTAAAAAATCTTTTACCTACAGAAAGCCACATTATTGCTGAGTGTCATAGGCTATTCAAAAAACCGAAAAGGATAATTAACATTATGCCCAACGAAGTGGGCTAGTGTAGTATAAAACAGTCTCTTTCTTCTGTCTATTTTATAATATAATATGAAGAGGGGAGACGAACTAGACGCACTCCTGATGGTAAGAGTAACGCCAGCCCATAGCCAATGCAGTGCTACCCGGAACTTTGCTATAAAGCCCAACTCCGGACAGAGTGCACTACACCGACGCTCCCCACTTTGAATCATCAGATGTATTTCTTCTGTCTGCCTTTATGAATACTAAAATCTTTCAAACTTCGCAACAAATTTTCATTTCGTTTTTTATCAGATAGAGTGATCTCAAGGAAGGTTTATGTGTATCGTATGCATAGATTAATCAAGGATAAATAAATAAGTTATTGATTGAACTAAATAGACAATTTTGTTTAAGCATAACCCTTCGATCGGCATACAATAAAAGAAGCCAATTATTTCGCCACAGTAGCAATGTCACCCGCATCAGACTGACGTGTTTTAACAAATGCGTGTACACTAATCATCTTCATTATTAGGCATTTTTCTTATTACATTCACACCTGCAGACGGGCTAATTTGTCTTTTTGCTGTACGTTTGATGTACGGTCAGCAACGTAGCATATATTGGAAGTGTATAAATATGTGTGAATTGTGAGTTAAAAAAATATATACCGTACATAAAATTATTTTGTTTTTAGATACCTATTTCTTTTTAATTCTACAAATGTTTTGCTTAAAACTTTGTATTGTAAATGAGGTTAACCACAATGGTGTTTTTTGTACAAAAATACCTTTCGATAAATAAAAAAGAAAATCCGTCACAGGGACTAATATTTTAGATTCCCTAAAATTATTAAAAAAAACCATACATATAAAAGTAAAACAAAATACTTATTTTACTTTTAATCTCTATATATAAATATATACGTATGAAACATAATATGAAATGTTTAATTTTAAAACAATTCCAATCTTCGTTGCTAACGGTACACGCAGAGCAGTTAATTAACGACAAAAACAATTTCGCTCACGCTCTGTTAATTGTCATCTAATCATACGGTGCAGCAGTTTCGATGTCGAACTGACAAACTGACATACGTAGCGTCAATAAATGTCCACCTTCGAGTGTCAGTGTGACAGTAGTAGACTATGTATTTGTTAGGCTAAAATACTTAGGCTAAATAATAATATCTAAAAGATACGTAATAAATTGAGTGTAAGTAGTTAATTTAAATATACATCCAATATGTAAAAACCGTTTATAAATCTGATATGTAAGTATCTACTTAGCTTATACGCTATTATTAATTATTCAAATGCACATTTTCCAAACATATATGACTACTAGCCGTTCCCCGCGGTTTTACCCGCGTAGTTCCCGTTCCCGGGGCAATACCGGGATGTAAGCTATCCTATCTCTCAAGTTGGATCGAACTGCACATGGTGTGCGAATTTTATTATAATCGATTAAGTGGTTTAGAAGTCCATTAAGGACAAACATTGTGACACGAGATTTATATATGTCACCGGAAAATAACAAGAACAGCAAATTTATAAATTTCCTAGGAAATTGTGTTATTAGTGACATATATATTATTAAGATAGAGGTTTTTGCCCGTGGTTTTTTATTGCTGGCCTAAAAATGTTAGAAATTTTTATTAAAGGATAGTAATACAACAAGACTATAAAAAATATCTGTAGGTATCTACAGATGGAATGTTAAGGATGCAAAAATCAATAGTAACACTAATGCAAATATCCCTATTTTGAAATCTTCTACATTTTATCTGAAAATGAAGGCTTATAAGGATTCTAAGATAGCGAAAACCACAAAAATGTTACCTATATAAGAACAAATAGGTAAGCATGACGACATTCATTAGCATTATCGCAAGTAGGTTATTCAAAATCAAACTTTATTAAACTTACGTTACGATAAAAAACATAAATATAATTTTACGTTTTATAACATACGAACCTATATATCGCAAAGCTGTGTTTAAATAAATCATATCTGATAAAAATACTTACTTTATTACAATATTTAGCTATCTTCTAAAAAGCAGTCATCATAACTATCAGATCAATATTCCTTTCCTTTAAAAACCAGCAACATACTCCTGACGAGTCAACTGATCACTTACCATAAGATAACGCGCCAATTCGTTCGCCCCCTCTTATAAAAAAAAAATTAAATCAACATTAGATTACATCTCGTAATCATCTATTTGACCTCTTTTTATAAATACTCAGTAAAGTCCACGTGCCCTATTAAGATACGATAAACGAATTCACACCGCTAATTCCCCTAATCCCATATTAGGGCGTGCTAGACGTCAAGATCTGCACAATCGTATTATACCGCCCCTGCCCGTGAGAACTGTCACGGATTTCACACTCGAAATGGCGCACGAGTTGCAAAACATCCTCTTTTGTTGTTCAATTGATAAATAAAATGTGTTGACTTTTTTACTGATATTAAAAAAATTAAAAATATTTTTTATTTATCAGCGCCCGGAGTACAGATAAATAGCTATTATTTTTCAATTAAATGAACCTACAGACTAAATATTTTTGGGGAATAAAAGTGTTAAAAGTTTCCACTTTCAATGGGTTTTTCATTTCAAAGATTCACATATATGTGTATCTATGAATAAAATAATAATTCCTGGTATTTAAATCCCTAATTTAATAATATAAAAATATCATGATGTACTCAATTTGGGAGCTAAGAAAAGCTTGGCTGGTTATTATTGTATAACCATATGGCCTAGACCTAGAGAAGCCAACACTACTCATCCATATGTAATTATTATATTAATGGCATTTCCCCACCAAAACAAAATATAAATAACCTTACAAATAAATAAGTAAATTAACATAAAAAGACTTACAAAAAAGCTCAAAGACTCTTATTATGTCCTTACATCGAGTGTCTCTTTAAAGAATCAATTTGGTAGCTCCATGATTAATTTGAATTTAAAATTTGGCGTCGCTTATTAAATTAACTTATTCCGAACGGCGCGCGACGCTGTGGCCTGAATGAACAAATTGTTATATTAAACTTTTGTGCACTTTATTCGTTGTATCTTACGAACTGTATGTAGATACATGAAGTTACATACATCGTTATTCAAATGGCTACATAAACACTTTTATTTATTTATTTATTTCTTTAGATACTATGAGAAGCTCCATACTATTATTATAAATAGAAAAGTGTGTTTTTCAGTCTGTATGTTTGTCTTTCACGCAAAAACAGCCGGACCGATTTATTTGAAATTTAGTATGTAGGTGGGTTACCCCTGGATTAAAAGTTAAAACATAGGCTATTTTATATCCCGATATTGCCCCGGGAACGAGAACTGCTCGGATAAACACGCGGGGCACGGCTAGTAGAATTATGAATCAATTTTGTTAGTGTAATTCATTGTTGTTTCTTGTAATTTTACTTTTAAAGTCGTGATTAGAATTAAAGTTGAGCTCCGCAGATATAGTTAGATTTAGTTTGTTCCTGTGCTATAACGGAAGGAGTAGAAGCAGTAGTTATATCCTATAATCTTTAATATGATTATTCAAATAGATTCAGTAATTTTTGCGTGAACTAGAAAAACAGAACACTGCCTCAGCAATCTCCACATTTATGAGTGTGCAATATGAATTTTAATTCCCTCGTAAATGTCTTTGATGAACAATATATCAGTACACTTAATATCTAATACAAAACCTTTAAGTTTCCAAATTGCACAACACATCCCATATTTAAAATGAAAGCTTTCCATCAAATAGTGTTTAGACTGTTATTAAACAGACTCACGATAAATTAAACTAAAGCATCCGGCATTGAAATTAAAATTAGTTCCAGCCGTCATGTTGGCCACCCTGTGTAATTAGTCCGTAATTTGGTAGAGTTGGCAACACTGCGCCCCGGGCGCTGTCAGACAGACATGCGATTCACGCGCCCATACTGTGAAAACATCTCAAATTGCATCGAGTGAGTTCCTCTTAAGGACACTTAAAAAGGAACTTATATAACTAATGTATCCCTTAACAACGTTTATACAATGACTAGCACATTAATTTGATTGTTACAAATAATCTATTATATATTTAAATAATACTAACAAGCTATTTTACATTTATTTTACATTACATTGACAGAAATAACTGTAACTAAATGACTAGTTTTTTTTGAGGTTGTAGTTTCGTATTCCGTAAGAAAGTTTACTTCGTAAGAAGTTCATTTTATCTATGTAGCCTATTTGGTCTATTAGTATTAATTGATTGATGCTTTACAAAATCGGTTCAGTAGTTTAAGTTCTAGGTTCGAGCATACAAAAACACATACATATATTAATTTACTTTTTGCCTTCGTCGTAGTTTGGTAAAAATACGCATTGGTAAAAATCTTATAAGTAAGTAATAAATAAATAAATATTTTCAGGACATACACAGCGCCATCTAGTTCCAAGCTAAGCAGAAGCTTGTGTTATGGCAACTAGATAACGGAATAAATTACATATGCATACTTTTCTTTTGTAAATACACACATACAATATATATCAACACCCAGACCCCAGAAAAATACAAATGAAAATTATAAATACCTATATTTTTCCGGTTTGGGGATCGAATCCACGACCCTTCACGCAGAAAGCAGTTGTACTACCACTGCGTCAAGCGGTCGTCAAAGTCTAAAACAATTTTCGACGACTACGATAAAGTTTTTTCTTAAGAAGGTTGTATTGAATTAAAAAGTGTTATCTGTGCGTGACGCAACCAGGTGTTATAACCACAAAGAATTGTCTTACCAATCGATGGTATAAACGATTATAGATCGAACCTAATTCCCGTTGCGTGCCATTCACACATGTCGTTATACTGTTTTGATTTTACGCTTTTTTGTTAAACTTTTATCTTTCCTAAAATATATCTATTATATATGTCGTAGAGGGTGACGTCGTTGTAGTTGTAGTGATGCCGAGGTAGTGATTGTTTGCTTCATGAAGGCTCTTTCTAAGGTTCTAAATAAGTAAAACTTCAGAGTATAATAATAACGGTTTATAATATTGATTACTAGTTATTCAATATCTGATTATTTTCACAATACTGACGTTTTTATAGCAACTGACAAATACCACACAATTCTTTTAAGTTTGAATTTAAACATTGTAATAAACCAAGGAGGTTAGACTAATTAACTAATATTGAAATAGTTTTCACTATCTTGATTATTCTTTTCGTCCATCTGCTCCGATATATAAAATTGCCAAAAAATGTTGCTCAGCGCATGACTCGTTAATAGCTGAACCGATTTCGATAATAAATTGTTTTAGAATTTTGAATATTCCTTGAAGCACGAGGATGATTCTTAAGGAGATAAAAAAGGGTAGGTGTAGGAATGTTACACTGAATAATTTTTTACATTAGTATCAACTTCAAGAATATATAATGAGTCTTAATTAATATAAAATAATAATAAATAATGAATTCACATTAAACCAAACTAAAATTAAAAAACAACAATTTTGAATAAGATTTTTCCTATTAACAGATGGCAATATTAATGACATAATATCTAAATGGCAATCAGTATAAATTAATTTACCGCTCATTAAAACACTTCCAATGTCACTACTAAGACTATTCATAACACCGTACGATCGTTCTACGACACGACGCAAGATATTGTTGATTCCTTTTAATATTTATCTATTTTTAAGGGAAAAAATAACATGAAATGATAAAGGTAACGATAGTGATTAATTAGATGTGATGATTATGACGTAATTAAAGAAAACATATTATAAATTTATACAGTCCTGCTGTATTAATTATACCTATAATATTCTTTCCTGAACTTAGAATACCATTATCATTTAATAATTAATAATAGAATTACCAATAACATCATGTTAATCAAAAATATCATTTGATAACTTGATTTTGATGGTGGAAAACTGCCATGGGTTTTTATCAACAGTGGACCAGTACGGATGTAACGAAATACTTAAATCCTAAACTAACTGGGCTCATTACATAAAAAACGGATAGTCTGATGACTTAATCAAAGTTGAAAGCTGCCACACGCAGGCTATTCTGAAAGTGTATAGGAAAGTCTATCCAACAGTAAGCATAATACCACCGAAACGAACAGCTCAAATCGTAAGCTATAAAGAGCACGACATAAATCTCGACATCCACTTGACACCACGTACCTTCTCAATCGAACATTCTGTTTTTGCGCGCGCCCCGCGATCGGTATTCGCCTCGCAAAAAGCACCGAATCAAAATTCTCAGATACCCCATCTTTTATTTATGCCCACCGATTCGACTAACAGGCGTAATTTTTTCCGGTAAACAATCAGTTTTGTCCGAAAAATTCGATTCGTGAAGAAGACATAAAAAGGCTCGCCTCGCATTTTCGCTTCTTGTTCCGCTGCGTTATGATTGCCGAGTCTCGAATAGAAAAAACGAATCGTATTGTTTTCGCAATCGTATCGAGTTTACGAGTAAGGCAAGTTGGGAAGAAACGGTATACAAAGTTTGTTCAGCGGTCTCACGGAGCATTGGGAAGGTTTATATGGTAATCTTGATATTAGTACACATGAGGCCTTGGACCTTTCAATGTTTTGTTTTGGTTTGTCGAGCCACTTTTAAAACCAACATTCTCTTTTAGTACCCAAATATAGGTACCAACTATTTCGAGCCATTTGAGTTGTACTAATAACATACTTCTAATATAAATAGTTATTTATCCTTAACATATGCAATGCAAATTAAGGAAATGTTATAATTCACATAGTTTCAATTAGCTAATTAAAGTTACGACCCAAAGAAAACTAATGCACAATCTTAAATCCTGCCCTTGAGTTCGTTAGCTAAGCAATTAACCGATGAGAGGAACAAAATCAATTACAATTTCATAAATACCAACATACGTTATCTGGCCATTATTTATCAGTCTCTGGTTATGACGATTTCTTGTTCGATAAACCTTTTAACAGCAGACTACATAATACATAACGGATATAACATTGATAAATGTTCGGACTACAGACTTGAGTAATCTTATTGAGAATCGTTCGCGACTGATAAAAGTATCATTAGCTGTATAGAAACCATCATTACCACAATCTATGATCTTAAGAAGCGGCCACTAGTATTAAAACTGACCGTTTTTGTTCACATAAACAACATTGGCAAAAACATCAACAGTACGGGGAGCGATCTTAACTATTTTATCTCGTTCACATATCACAATTTAATAAACGACTTTCCAAATATGAAGCCATAATAAAATTGCTAGGATCTCATCAAAATACCAATCGACAGATCATATTACAATGGCATCGGTTACGGTATCTGGATGAAAATGACTTCCATGTTTACAAGCCACTTTCTGCTCCGACTTTCCCAATAATGTTTCATAGAAAAATAGTATGTATTCGCAAGATCATTGGTCATATAATTGCATGTAGAAATGAGTCGTTAAGATACGTACTTGAGATGATCGCTGTAGTCACCGGTTCGCCAACAAGAAACACCGTGGAATATTGCCGTGTGCGCTAATGACGTGCGTTTCTGCGCTTTAATTGCGTTCAAACAGACAGACATGATACCAAAAACAATTCCTGTACACCTTATCTCCAAAAGGTAAGGCTTATAATCGGTATTTGCAAAGATAGTGTTAAGAATGTTGAATGGAGCTTGTCGTTTCGTCCGCATGAAAAATGTATGAAGTCTCATCTCACGGGGTAAAAAGCGTTCATATTGTCGTCGTTTTTGATTGGTGTTCAGTTGAAAGTATTATATTGCGCCTAAGAAACGTATCTTTGATGAGTAGTTTAGATGGTTTTATGACAGGTATTCGTGTAATAAACTTACGTGAATACTTGTGCTTTTTCTGCGTTGTACAAAGGTAAAAATGAAAACGCTTTGGAATTTTTAATTCGCTTCCTCCGCAGACCTAGGTGGGTGGTAGTGCGCGGCGCAATTTGTCCAAATATTTTTCCTGGAATTTCTCGTGGGTGGGGACATAAGTCGTGTTCTTGTACCGTGAATGCTTGCTAAGTAGCAAGGCTTTGTTTTATATTCACATGCGTGAGTTATTCTAAACGAGCATTTCTCCACATAAGCCGGTCAAAATCTCTTTTTGCTATACCGGTAAAAGGAAAGTCTGTATACACATACGTTGTTGTCAATCTTATAGATATTCTTTTTCTGGATAATATTAATTAATAGCTTAATTTGTTTTAAATAAAATTAAAATGTATTTTGTGCAATAGACAGCATAGTCAAGGTGCTTAAAAAACTATTACTTAATTACTCCTCCTGTATGGCATGGCCCGGAAAAATAAATTACCTACTATGTATGTATCTTTATAAAGCACGTATTTATAGTATCCTGCATACATGGATATAGCCAATCTCAATCCAGCATCTGTTTCATTTTTTTACAAGGTTGCCTGGAAGAAATATTTTTTGTGATAAAGCCTTTTTTCTACTTTACACACTTTAAGTCAGTGAGATGAACTTTAAATTTAATAAAGAGTAAATAAATAACCAACCATATATACGGTTGCATTGAGAAAGCTCCTCCTTTTTTCAAGGCGATTAAAAAATAAAGATCGATACAAAGCCTAGTTAATTAGCGTGCGATGTTTAAAATTCCATAAGTTCTTGCAAGCGTCTCATAGATCGGGAATAACAAGAAGCGAACGCCTTTAAATGAACAAAAGTATAACAAAAAGCAATTCTTTAGAATGTCATTGCAATTCATTACCTGGGCGTGCTTATTTTCTACCTACAAGGTATTGTAATGACTTCATTTTACTTACCGACACTTAATTAAGTATATTAAAACTAGCCGCCCCGTCCGAGTAATATATAAATTTCGACCTAGGAATACGTTGTATTTCCTCAACAATCTATGAAAAAAAGACGAATAAACACTTTTAGTAAAGAACTAATTCAAATATAAAAATGTATCTATTAAATAACAATACATGTACGTGGAATATACTTTGTATATTCTATGTCACATCATACACTTAGTATAAAGCCAAATTGGACCCCTTTTTACTCTCTATCTCATTAGAGAGAGAATACATATTAATGTAGATATATTTTTGTTTTTCTAATTCGTTCTTGTCCATGTGATCTACCCTTATCATTTCATTATTTTAAAGACATTGTATCCTGTATATAGACATTGTATCCTACCTTACCATATCATAATTAATAAGTCTATCAAGCATTTCCCGTACAGGCTATAAATTACAAAACAATGTCACATAATCATCCCATATGATTGGAAGCCGAACATTTTCTTATTAAAATGTCCCCTAGGCATCTCATTGCGGCGGCGAGATCGCTTCAAAAGCCTTTAATTTTCACTCCGCTAAGGACACTGCTGTAGAATTATATCCATATTAGTTACCAGATCGTCTTCTTATTGATTTATTGGTCGCCATTTTGGAATTTTTCCTTCCGATCAATTTTGTGCCAATATTATTAATTTTTGTAATGTTTTTTTAAGGTTTTGAAATTTGCGTAGAATATATTTAGTTATTTTATTATAGTTTATGTTTGGATTTATAAAGATGTTCTTTTTAATATAATTCTTGACAAAAATTAATTTACTCCCAAAACTTACATAATTGAATAACACATAAATAGGACATTCATAAATAAATAGTTACTATCTTTTAACCTTTGAAAATATTCACAAATTACACTACATAGTACCCTCAATACATACTATTTAAACTATAAAGGGTATATAATACTTAAGGTTACTAGTTAATAGACAATTAGGTTTATAGGTAAAGGGCGGGCTAGAGGAATAATGTCAGATATATAATAATAGCCCTAATAAATAGTTCCTCCTAGGTGAGCGGATGTCCGTAGTATAACTTCCCTCTGAAAAAAGAGTTATAGGTAACAAAAACAAAAGATAAAATAAGTCTTAAAGAGACGCGGTTTTACCCGCGTAATGTACGGATACTTTATATGCACTTATCAAAATATATATGGGAAGGGTCCCACTTCAATACTGGAATAAGAGTCCTAGGTGTTAATATATCTAACTAATCTGAACCGTATACCAAACGTCAATCACAATCATTTAGTAGTTTTTACGTAGAACATACATACATACATCCTCACAAACCTTTCTTTATAATAATAGTAGGAAGTACTTCAAATCAAGCGTAAAATAATATGACGTACGAGCCTTATTAACATTAATGTATCGGCACAAATTGTGCACTGCTTACTGAGAAACGAAAGTAACTAATATTCCTTCAGTTAGCGTAATGAGGGGTCATTGACAAATTTTACTACCATCGCATTGGTACTACCCTGTAATAACGCGCCGCGCCCGCTATCCTGACCAATTTATATTACTTAAACAGAATGAAATGATGCTTCTTAGTTCTTACCTGCGCGTTATTAATTGTACGAAAAATACTTTGTCTCAGTTTTGTAGCTACATAATATGTTTATAAAGTTACTTATTAAAAAAATATGTTCCATTTTATACTAAATAGGGAACAAACAAGCAGGAGTGCCAATTGATCGAAAATACTTTATTACTAGTTCCATAGATAAAATAGCTAGACTATAATTTCGTTGAAATTACAACACAAAACACAAAATTCCACAAACAAAACATCATGAGAGGTATATACTGGCTGACCCGTGCCCACTTCGCTGGGCATAATGTTAACAATCTATCTTAATTTTTTTATATAAAGCCTATGCCACTCAGCAATAATTAGCTTTCTATTTGAGAAAGAATTTTTAAAATCGGTTCAGTAGATCCCGAGATTATCCCTTACAATTTAACAAACACTCAAACTCTACTTCTTTATAATATTAGTATAGATAAAAACAACAATGAAGATTTATTTTATCATTAAGGTTGATGCTAACAAAAATATGGGAAGAAAAATCGGGGCAATACGACCATGAAACACCATCATTTTTGTAATGAATTATTTAATGTTTGAAAATTTCTAGTAGTAAATATTTACGTAAACCTTAACCCAAGAGATTACAAAAACAGCCTTAATAATGTATCATCTAAGCTTAGCTTAAGGCTTCCAGAGTACAATTTTCGAGATATTATCGAGTCTACAATCACAACTCATTTATGAATATGAATAAGCATTGGGGGATATAAAAATTTAGCTCATTGCATACAATAAAGATCACTCGCAGTTTTTGTACATTGTATCCAGTCCAGGGCATATTTATATCGGTTTTTGAACTTTGTCAATAAATGAAAACTCCAGCGTTTCGGTTGACAGGCAAAAAGTGTTTATTTTATTTACGATTATTATCTGACGAGAATAGATTTGTGGTCTGGTAATGAACAAAAAGTATTCTTTGAACTTATATAACATATACGATACCAACTTTTTCGTTAAAACGAGATTTTCAGCTCTGATATATTAAAATATCTGGTTTCAGATCTAATAAAGCTATACAAAAAATAAAACTAATAGCAAGCAATATATTTACGTGTCATAACTTATATAGAACTAGCGATGTACGATATATGATACATATATTGTACATATAAACCTTCCTTTAAAATCACTCTATCTATTAAGAAAAACCGCATGAGAATCGGTTACGTAATTTTAAAGATTTAAGCATACATTTTGAATCCTTAGACAATGTGTTAATATTTAAACATTTATTTTTTTAATTATCCTATTAAAGCTAGGTACTTGTATGATAGCGTCTAAAAGACTAGCCAATAAGCTGTTCTCAGTATAATTCAGCTGGCTTCGACCAACCATGGGACCTTATCTAAACGTTTAAAGCGCTTTACACAATGAGTATAAAAAATAAATTCAGTTTTCTTTCATATCATTTTAAGGTATTTATTATGTAATAGGTGTAAAAGGTAATACACAGAAAATAAATTGGAGTAGTTATAGTATTATTCATTTTTAAAAAGTATTTTTTTATCATGACTTCTATTATTTTTACAAAAAATAAATTTCTAAGCGATTTATTCTTTCAAACACCACCAGTTTAGGTATCTATTTTTTTAAACGTCACACTGAATTTAAATAAATAAAACGTCGTTAAATAATTTACAACACTTGGTATTCTTTACAAATTTTGCTCAAAAGTAATCGTTCAAATTAAAATCTAATTAAATTATTAATGCTTAATTCCTTTTTATTAAGACACAAGTTTGTGTAAACCAATAATTCTGTTTTCTACACTATTTAATGAATTGATATTTCGATCAGTTATAAATAAAGACACACATAATGTGTGTAAAATAATAAATGAAAATCGCTTACACCGTTTTCACCCAGCAGGAACAAACTAAATAAAGTATTTTATTTCCGAACGAAACTGAAAGAACCCAGTGTATCCATCTCTCTGCACCCCTAGATAACACTATCATCCACTATAACAGCACATCAAGTTAATTTAATCACGTGTCCCTAATCCCTTGTATTTTTAACTTGTCAATCAAGTCCCGCCGAGCAGAAGATCCAACAGAAAAGATACGGCAAACGTTTTGACAATGGACTTTCATTTTTTATATCGCGATTTGCTGGTCAGTTTTAATCTAGACGAAAGTTTCATTAAACAATTTACTTTATAAAGTTTTATGGAGAGAAATTTTAAATAATGAATTCTACCCGCGTAGTTTCCATTCCTGGGGGAATACCGATGAAAAGTATCCAATGTGTTAATCCGGGGTATCACCTATCTACATACCAAATTTCAACTAAATCGGTCCAGCCGTTTTTGCGAGAAAGAATAACAAACATACATCCATACATTCTGACAAACTTTCACATTTATAA
Organism: Eurema hecabe; assembly: GCA_026213755.1. Lineage (NCBI taxonomy): Eukaryota > Metazoa > Arthropoda > Insecta > Lepidoptera > Pieridae > Terias > Terias hecabe. The sequence continues at coordinate 3,524,496 of JADANM010006225.1, forward strand.
TATTAGTAGGATAGAATACAATATGTTATCGCATCCGTTGCATATCGGCGTCGAATTTTCTATTTTTTATCCTTTATACTTCTTATAATATAGATGCCTGAAAGAGATACGGTCGCCAATTAGCAATAGTGTATCGAATCATATTTTAATATACTATTTTCTTATGTAACTAAGTGTTTATTAATATATAAAAAACAAATAAAACAGAAGTTATCTTATCCTGGATGAATACCAAAAAATCAAATGAAGTTACTATTGAGTATAACTAAGGGTAACTTTTTTTATAACATAGGGGGCAAACGAGCAGGCGAGCCACCTGATGGTAAGTGGTCATCGCCGCCCATGAACACTGGAAGAGCTTGACAACTCTGGAGTGACTTGCTAACCTTTTAAAAAGATGTACGCTCTCTTTGCTGTAATAAACTCAAATGTAACATTATATAACACCCTAGCTGTGCCCGCGACTTCGCCTGCGTAGAAAAGTGACTTTGGGCAGCATTTTTGAAAATGCCTAACCCGCGCCAACAAACGTTCAGCAAGTTTAACGTGATTCTTTAAATTGCCATAACTTTTTTATTTATCAACCGATTGATATGAATTAAACACTAAATGTTAAGTGAAGCTTACCACAATATATAATTAAAACCCCATCTAGATAAGATAAGCCGTTTCTGAGATTAGCGTGCACAAACAAACAGACAAAAATTCCAAAAATCATTGTTTTGGGTTCTATTGGGTTAATAAAGGTCTCCTATAATTTTTTTTCTCATACATCTTTCATGTACAGACAGCGACTCCTTACGTTTTTATTATATGTATAGGTAAAAACATTCCCTAATCGAAATTCACTAAACAGATTTTAATGTAATTATTCACCCCAAAACCAGTAGGTGTATAATGTGCCTATAACGAGTGTAATATATTACACGCATTGGGGACAGATGATTAAACAGTTGACTTGTCAACACATCTGTGACTGAAAAGAGGAGATATATTACCAGCTCATCACTCGCAAGGTTGCCATAACAAAATATTGAATAGCACCAGTCTTAATAGCCCTATTTTTCGCTAGATCTTTTACTTCCTGTAGTAAGTCGGAAAAGATCACTTTTCAATTAGAATCGTTGGTTGCATTTAATGTTTTAAAATGTATGTGTGTACTATTTTCGAATTCTTTAATCGATATATGAATCGATTACATGTCAACTAAGACAAGTTTGTGAAATCGACTACAAAAGCTACCTACTTAAGTATGTATTAAACAGTTAATCCAAAAGTTCTAATAAATAATTGTTCTTTGTATTAGAGTAAATACTAACTTACAAAACTATTTATCATACCTATTTAAATAGTGCAGATACCAGTCTCCCACAAAGGATTGATGCAACATTTTCATGTAAAATAGATTAAGGTACCTTTGTGGAAGATAATAAATAAAAAATATTATTATTATTATTTACTATATTTACAGTAAGTAATAATATAAGTAAGTAAAATAAAACAACTAAAGACTAAATAAAATTGTTACACTATAAACAAAATTACATTATTTTTAATGTGGATAGGGTATCAACCATAAGTGAAACAAGTGTGAGTGCATCACCGTTGAACTTGACGGTCATAAATATTTATTAATAATGGGGAATCTCGGGTCAAAATATTGCGGTTTTGGACCCTTTAGCTGCAGGGTCGAAGGATGGAAACATGTGGATATTCCACATAGCTTAATAGATTAATTTAACAAATTACGTTTAATATAAGATGGCTGATATAATAAAAAAAGCTTAAAAAGGTTTAGTGAAAAAAAATAAGGTATCATCTTAAAAAATATTGAGTACTTTTTAAATTATTATTACATTTAAAATGTGCATTTTCTTTCTTCTGCAGATTTATTTTAATTTCATTTAAAGTCAAGAAAATTATATCTACTCAATTATATTCAAATAAAAACTCTACCTTTTGATATAATTTTAATAGACTAATTTTTCTATAGAATTAAAATCAACGACTGTCCATATTGTCTACCCCATAATAGGATAATGTGGTAACAACAATTTGATTACAAAAGCATTGTGTAAACACCACTTGGGGCATAGAGCATGGGGTGGTTTAGACTATAGATTATAGACTATAGAGAACATATGCGACATTGCTTGTTTATGGTCATTTCATTATCTGTGCTATTGGTTGCATAATGATCTATGATCTAGACTATTTGCGGCTTGCGGTGATTCGAAGATCATATTTTTCTTTTATAATTATTCATTTATTGGGATTTTATCATTGATGTGTTTTATTTATGTTAAAAAAATTCAATTTTCATTTATCAAAATGAGTTTTAAATTAAATTAATTGAAAAAAGTTTATCAAAATTTTATCGCTATTTTGTATTCAAAAATCATATTCCCTTCACTATAATTAATAATTAACTCATAATGAAAGCATCCATACGTAGTGATTTCTAAAAATCTATATCCAGTAAAAATGTCATCTATAAAAATTAAAATGTCATCCGTCATTCACGTTAAAGGCGGGGTTTTGTTTTATCAGCGCGGATCTTAACAAACTAAGTTATCTTTAAAGTCAATAAATTAAGCAACAAATGAGCGTTTAACTAAATTAAGACGAAACAAAAACCTTTCGGTAGCGCTCCCTGCTGTGAACCACAGATTCTTAACATCCATCCTTTATCCTTAAAAACTTTTCTCTCGCGACCTCTTTAAAAAAATGGCGTAGTACAAACAAATAATTAAATTTCTCTACATTCTACCTAATATAGTTCATACTTATTTTATATTTACGTCACTGTTTTACTGCGTACATGATTGCTTATAAACTGTTGCAGGAGTTACACTTTTATTCAACTTTATTCTAAAATAAATCATTAATGCCGGAATACTGAAACGCAACTTAAATTTAAGTACAACTTAAACAGGTCCGATCTGACAGTTCGCCATAAAATTCTGTCAAAATTACGAGACTTAAGGCGTGCTTCAATTTAATTTGCGTATGAGTATTTGGCCGTAAGTTACAAAGGAGGTTTTAATTAATTTTTTTTTTAGTTTAAATCTTGTACAATTGTAATTTATTATTTATATATGTTTCAATATTGTTTATTATCTTAAATGCGGTTTTCCTTTAATGACTTCTTTTTAAGTTTTGTTAACTAAAACGAACAATGACCACCCTGTACGTTAGGAATTGTAAAAAACTTGAATTATAACGGCCCCCGGGAGACGTCATCGTCCGATAGAGACAATTGTCACTAAAATACAGCGGGGGGTCATTTTGATACATCACAGTCATTAAATATTATAGCAAGCAATTTTACTATCTATTTCCTTGGCATAAAGACGAGAATTCCATGAACTATTGCGTCATGTAAAAGCTTCCTAAGGCTTCCTGTACTCTTTTAGCAATCATCACATCTTTGTTATGGTAATGTAGAACAGCGTTGGTATGCGATGGTAATGTAGAATTTGGTGGTCCGATACTTAATAGTTTTTGCTTTTTATAACTCAATTAAGATCGGTGGCGATTGCTCAAACAGCTGTTTTATTGGTTTTCGGCTTTTTGTCAAGGCTTAAATGTTTTTGAGATAAATAGTTGAATGGCTTAAATGTGTATTGCGAATAGTTTTTTAAAGAGTTTATTTTGAGGTTGACTAAATTCTCATAACATTCAATACAATTAAAGAATATAAGTTAACTTTTTTAATAGCTTCCAAATCTTTCGCAGACTTTTTACAGAAAGCAGCTACTAAGTTAAGTAAAGGTAAGCAATTGATAAGTCATGAAATGGAGGTGATTTATTAATATTGATTTGTACGATTTTTCGAGATACGTAATTACATAAATTAGGCTCCAAAATTGATTAATCATTATGAAGGGTGATATGCACCATATTATATTTATTTACGTTTTAAACCCCTCTTTCCTAAACGTTTCGGACGTGAATATATATTTTTTTCTTAATTAGTTTTTTTACTTCCAACTTTGACAACTTTGTATCTTTATTAAAAGGGAGATGGTACTGGCATCTTACTTTTATTTTTCTTCTTTTGCAATTGTATTTTTTTAATCTAGTTAAAAATAAGGAACCAAGCCAGGCTTGCACCCTTGACAACATTGTTATCACTCGACAACATCGGCGCCTTTTCATTTTCTGCTCAATTTCACTGCGCCGGAGACTTTTTGTTCTCAAATTCTTCCGTTGTAGTTTTTTTGGGCTTATCTTACGTTTGCCGTTGAGACAATGTTGCATTTGTTATATATTTGCTTTTACTTACCAAGCCTTATAAAATATGCATGACATATTTTTGCCGATTGTATTTGGATCTAATTTTAAACTTTGAAACATCAATAAATTCGACGCCAATGCCAAGAAAGATACTTCAGGCCTTTTAATTATTTTGACGACCGCTTGGCGCAGTGGTAGCATAACAGCTTTCTGCGCGAAGGGTCGTGGGTTCGATCCCCACACTGGAAATATATATTTGTAATTTACATATGTATTTTTCCAGGGTTTCCTTTACAAAATAAAAGTATGTATGTGTAATTTATTCCGTTATGTAGTTTCCATAACACAAGCTTCGGCTTAGCTTGGAACTAGATGGCGCTGTGTATAAATGTCCTGAAAATATTTATTATTATTATTATTAATTAACAAATAAAAAAAATATATAATTAGAAAAGTTACAATAAGTGATTGACTTCACCACCATCTGTTTAAAACTCAGTAAAGCCTATTTAATCTAAATTTGATGTCAATCTTAACAAATCCTCAACTCTGGATACGGTCTCGCGGTTCAAGCATTTCTGACATATTCCAACCCTTTCCGAAATACCACACACTTAACTACACACAACTGTAAGCACGGGAGCGGAAAAATCAAACAATTCTTATTAAAATTCTTACGTCGGACATCGTTCGCTACCGAGATACTATCAACTTTAACTGACAAGCATCCGTGAACCTCCAAATTAACTTTAACTGCCGAATATTTTGACTTCATTCAACGATAGCATCAGTCAGAACATAGTTAATAAGGATTTTAGATTTTGTATAAGTAGCGTCACGAATCTTTAGCGCTGAACGAAATCTGCGCAGAAGTCAAAAATAAAGCGCGGCGCGCGGGGCGCGTGATCGTCGGGTGCGCGAGCGTTGATTGGTTCCCCAGTCGTGTTGTCTTTCTCGCACCAATACGTCAATTACGAGCGCGATTCTACACATGCGCACCTATTCTCGTCCAGCGCTAAACATAAAGGACGCGACCTATACCTAATACTAATTATTATATCACAACGTCCCAGCGGACGCTGCCTACTCCAGTTCCAACACTATAAATTATTTATTACGACGTGCATTCTACATATTTGCATACAAATTATTGTAATTAGTAGTATGTGGATATATACTTAATATAGTAAAGCTTTATCCCGTTATCAGTTTTTTTTTAATACAGGCAGTCAATAATACTGGCAATTAAGTTTGCTTTCTATCTGTTTAGGAATGTTTTGTTATGTAGAAAAATTAATTTAGAAGATAATCTTTTATAAAAATCATTTTAACTAGCAAGTGTATTTTTTCACTTCACGTAAGCTATTTATAAATGACTAGCAAATTAACTGTAGGTATGTATTTTAATTACTTTAAGTATAAATAATATAAATTGGAAAACTTGGTTGTGATTAATTTAAAACCTCAAAAGCCTTCTTGTAAAAAACTAGCAAACTCACATCGGTTCATTTCTGCTTTCTCTTATTTCACGCTCAAAGATTTTACAATTATTTAAAACAGACTTCTCTGTATGTCAAAATAATACGATACTTACCTTAATCAATTATATATAGATTATTATATTTGATGAATGTTGGCGATGTATTCCCACATTCTGAAATGGAGATCCAAGTTAAGAATATCTTCAAATAATTTTGATTATCTGGTACCTAACCTTAGAAAACTGCGTTTTAATTTAAATTAAAACATTCAGCCGTTAATAACTAAATCATTAACACAATTAGTTTTTTCTCAAGTCAATCAAACATTTAAAAGTTCCAGTTTAAGCAAAGATTGTTTAAAAGAGGTTTCATTCTATTCAATAGTTACCTATATCTCAAACGGAAATTAATTGACACGCTGAAAAATGTTGTACACATATCAATATTATTAATTAGAAAGGGTTGCAACTTCTCTTTAAAGTAAATTGAATAATGAAGCTTTTAGAAAAAGATAAATAAAACACGATGTCCAATTAAGTGACGGTTGAATTACGATAGGGTAAGATAAGATCCTTCAATCACGGCAAATCTATCAGGTACTGGGAGGATACAAAAAAAACACCGCTGTCAAGTGATAAAACTGTCATTGCATTTTGGCGGTAAATGTCTTTGCTAAAGCCCCAACTTAGTAGTAGCTTTTCAATATGCTGTCTTGTGATTATTTCATAATTTATCCTTCCATCTCCTCCTTTTCCTCTATAAAAGGCGGCGTCACATATGCGAAGTTGCTTGTCTTCAATCTCTATGGCAATCGCTAATTGGCCACTAAAAACTTCAGCTAAAGCCTTAAAAGACATTTATAAACTGCCAGTACTACGTTTTTCTTACGTTAAACATTCATTATTATTTTACAACAATTAAACTATACCATAAAAAAGGTTTTATTATTTCAATCAAACTATTAAGCAAGATGTTTACGTATCGTAGTTTCATTGCCCATAAATAGTAAAATAATTAAAAGCAGCTTTACCGGGGGTAGGTCTCTTTCGCAGGAGACCGACTGGGTGGGTACCCCCACAGTGCCAGACATTCTACCGCCTGAACAGTGATGTGAAAATGTCACTGTGCTCCGGTCTGAAGGGCACTGTAGCCAGCGAAATTACTGGGCTAATGAGTCTTAACATCTGATGACTCAAAGTGGGGAGCGTCGGTGTAGTGCACCCCTGCCCGGAGTTGGGCTTTATAGCAAAGTTCCGGGTTGCACTGTATTGGCTATGGGCTGGCGTTACTCTTACCATCAGGAGTGCGTCCAGCTCGTCTCCCCTCTTCATAACATAAAAAAAAAAAAAGCATGATATCAATATTACCATAAACTTATAAGGAACTATAGTTTAATCAAACAATTCCAAGTCAAATACAAATTGATTTATTTGTATGAGTCTACAGGTGGATTTTGTATCCATTAATGCCAATAAAAAGTTTCTCGTTATGGCCCTTGCCAAACCGACCCCAATCTATTTGATAAACACCACAGATAACAAAACGGTTTATAGTTTATGGCATAGATATTTTATCTGTGATAACATATCGCATAATTTGTAATTATTGATTTTTAAAGCTTAATTAGAGCAGCTTGAAGAAGATGGGTCAAGTTTGTTATTTTATTTCGTTTTGGCTAAGTATTGTATACCGACAGGTGTAAGTCGCGTCACGAATCTTTAGCGCTGAACGAAACCTGCGCAGAAGTCAAAAATAAGGTATCGAGGGGCCGGCGCGCCGCGCGGGGCGCGTGATCGTCGGGTGCGCGAGCGTTGATTGGTTGTCCCAGTCGTGTTGTTTTTCTCGCACCAATACATCAATTACGAGCGCGATTCTACCGATGCGCAGCTATTCTCGACCGCTAAACATTCGTGACGCGACCTATGATTGATGTTTTAAATTATTTTACAGACTATGTAAAGACAAGACTTCCCTTGTTTTCCATTTTCAAAATCGAAAAGTATTTTTTTTATAAAACAATTAACAATGTTTTAAGTTTTGTGTTCAACTATATTATATTGCTTTTAAAAACCCTTGTTTTAAACAACCGAGCACGTTTCATACGCAACAAATATACACAACTTTTAATAAAGCTATAAATGTAATCAATCAAGATGAGTCTGATGAATGTATTATTTAATATATGATATTTGATGAGAATACGCAATAGTATATGTAAATAGAAGGAAGTGTGCTATCGGGTTAGAAGTAGCGTTACTTTATGAGATATAAAGCGAGCCATTCATTGACCGACTGACGTTTTAATATGGCTTGATTTAATTTTGGCGAGGAAAAATCTCCTTTGTACGTTGTGAAAAGTACCTAATACTATGTTTAATAATGGCATAAATTTTAATAAACGAAAGCCTTACTTATGTATTGAAAATGAAATGCCCGTGAAAAGTGTTTTTAAATACTATTTTTTAGATAAAGTCTTCTCTTAGTATACAAAATACAAAATATGTAGATAAGATCCTTTTATTACCCATCTTCGATGAAGCTAAAAGGAGCGGTAATGTTCATGGTTGTCAAAGAATAGTGTAGTAAATATGATTGTATATTTTTTGTAATACATCGATGTTCTTAAGTTATTGACACAAATTTCATTAATGTTTTGTGTTTGTATAACACATTTGTGTACGCGAGTGACTAAAGCTATATTTTTATATATTTTCACTTTACTCACTGTTATGATACAATCTAATTATTATTATATACGTTTTTGACTAACTTTCAATATTATAAAACGCGCCAAAAAGTCGTGTCGTGGAGTGAATGTATCGCATATTGCGGTACTTAGCGATCTCTTCCACGTGTTACGAGCTCTATACGATTACGTAACGATGCCGACACGATCGCGGTAATGGCCATACAAATTTAAAATCTGCGGATTCATCTAGAATATTTATATTGCGTCTTAATTATTTACGCTTGCAATTTCTCGTTCTATATTTAAATTTTTAAATAAAGAATGATAAAAAAATATTTTCAAGCTTGCATTTATTTGGCTGTATTTATTTTTGTTTTGTTTTTATTTGCAGTGTTGGAGTAGTTTGTTTTTGTATTATGAATAATAAATTAAATGACTAACTAAACTACCTAATTGATAAAATATATTAAAATTGTAATAACGGGAGCTCAATAATATAAATAATTGCCCTATTTTACATACTAGCTTTTAACAATCGATTGAATAATTACTATCGAAGACATCATTTTTGTAATCTGAACATAAAAAGCCAATACTGTGCTGTTGTACCTTTGATATATTTAAAATTTAATTAATAATGCTTAAGTTTTTACCGGGGGTAGGTCTCTTTCGCAGGAGACCGACTGGGTGGGTACCCCCACAGTGCCAGACATTCTACCGCCTGAACAGTGACGTGAAAATGTCACTGTGCTCCGGTCTGAAGGGCACTGTAGCCAGCGTAATTACTGGGCCAATGAGTCTCAACATCTGATGACTCAAAAGTGGGGAGCGTCGATGTAGTGCACCTCTGCCCGGAGTTGGGCTTTATAGCAAAGTTCCG
>JADANM010006225.1:3533884-3550471 GCA_026213755.1 Eurema hecabe
ATCGCTACCCAGAACTAAAGTTACTATTTTTACATTTTTACTACTTACTTACTATTTAGTTTGATTATTGTGTATCTCTAGGTATTATAATAAAACTTTAATTAACTAATAACAGTCAGTATACAGGTATTTTTGGTATAAGGATAACTAGTACACAAAATTAACTTGGTTCTAAGTATAAAGAGATGTTGTTCCCTTCAGACAACTTAAGCGTAAAATATCGCAAGACGACAATCGTAATAGCACACTTAAATGATTCGTTTTCATAACAATAGCAATCTAATAATTACACAATTTATGCATACTTTGGATACGTATTATTGCAAAAGTGCATCGCATTTATTCTGCAGTGTTATAATATATTACTTAATTTTAAAGACCGCTTGACGCAGTGGTAAAGAACGACCTGAGCCGTGGGTTATGGGTTCGATCTGCCCATATTGGAAAAATACAGTTGTATCTTCCTAGATTCTGAGTGTTGTTTTGTATTATATGTATAATGTTTTTACAAAAATGTTGGTACATGTAATTAATATGTTCGTATCTTATTGCCTTAACACAAGCTCTGTTTAGCGCGACTTTAACAGTCAGACTTTAAAAGTCAGCGTCTTTTAGTTATTTGAAACGTAGATTAGGTATCAATCATTTTAATATTTTCAATCATGTCATGAGTAATAAGCAATTTCGTAATCTCTCTTTCCTTTCACACAGTGAAATAATTATGAAAATACTCCTTATTTTGTCTAGAACATTCGACTTTATTATTATTAAATAATTCACTAACATTACTCCTAACATACAATCACATCGCAGAAAACAAAATAATTCAAAAACCTATCAGCACATTATTATTGACATTATAATTATATTGTATATATCGTTGTAAACACGGCTTCAGAATATGAGCGCTTGTAACATCTGTTTTGACCTTTCTAAATGCATGTCAGTCATTCCTATTTATTGCTAAACACCAGTATTATGTGTGTTTTATATGTATATATTATAATCATTGCTAAGCTGTGATGCGATTTGAAATAAAGAATAGAATCATTTTTTTTTGAAAATATATTTTCTTTTAGAATGTTAATTAGAGCCATTTAAAGTCTGAATTGTTCCGTTAGCATGGTGCCACCCTACCACAGTAAATCAGCATCAAGTACCTAATGTAATCTCAGCATTCTTTTGCTAAGCATTAATCCCCTTTATCCTCTGTTGACTCTTCTTTTCCTTATATTCCTAATAAGCCTCTTCTATGGAAATATCATCCCCTCATGTGTCCACAGCAGACCGTTTCACCTCTTCGCAATTCACAAGCCTAGGAATTAGAATTGCTACTATTCAGCCACGTGTGTCACTTTTCAAACAATAACGTAAAACATTATTTATCCAGTATTTAATTCAATATTTAAAAAAACAGTATTTTCTTCAATACTTCGAAAAACTACCGCGAAGAGGAAAGCTTAGTTTAAAATAGCATTATCATAGTAAAATCAGATTACGCAGATAGTTTACATAACATAGTTAACAATTCCACTCATAACTGAACTAAATCTCACTCTACATACAACGGCTATTACATACTAATGTACTCGTATATCCTTCTACAACTAAATACATTAGTTTCTTAAACTTTTTCTTAGTTTTAACTTATTTACCTTTTACCATTCTAGCCTAATCAATATCAATACGGAATTGAGCTATGTCAGTTAAATTATATCTGTCCGGATTAATAAACAATCATATTTAAAATAGAGGACACCATAACGAATTATAAAGCTCAACTACAAGTCCTCGCGAGTCCTTCCGTATGAATGTGCGTGGAGGATTACCGGTTAGCTTTATTTATTTTTTATTAAAGATAAAGGACAACTGCTGTAACGAAGATTTATCAGGTTCTCGTTTATTTTCATTACAACTAGCCGCGCTGGGCGGGTGTATTTTCCACATAAACCTTTGTCTTGTTATCTGAAAAAAAAACGCATGAAATTCGATTAGGTAGTTTAAAGATCTAAGTATAAATAGGGACAGGCTACTACAACTTGCTGTTGCCCGCGACTCCATTCGCTTTTACTTTCATAAAAAATTTATTCCCCTAGAAACTGGATAAAAAGTATCCTATGTCCTTCTCCTGGTTCTAAACTACATCCCCACCAATTTTCAGCTATATCAGTTGAGCCGTTATCAAGTTATAAATGGTGTAACTAACACGACTTACTTTTATATATATAGATACATATATAACCAAATTTTAAATGATGCATATATATCGGCATTAGGATCAACATATAATATGGCATCTCTTCACGCTATCTCAAATCGCCGTTTAACCTTATTGAACTAACATTTACCAAAGGTTACAAGTTATGACTTCATATTTTGCTTTGGCGTTTCACCTCATACCTCTTGTTTGTTAGGAAGACTGCTAATATTATAGTCGCGAAAGTTTCTACAATGCTAGAATGAATATAACAAAACTATAAATTAAATAAAGAATAAAGAAAGTATGAAGGCAAAATAGAAATTTTACCATCAAAATCCCTGTATTTTAACGAGGCTTTGTAATTGATTCTTATGCCGTATCAACAATGTTTCAAATAACCTTCAATGTTTATATACTGCTAGAAAAATATATGTAAAAATATCTGCTGATCTACATAAAATAAGAAAACGCGTGCATATAATTGTCTTTAATATAGACGTTACCAAGACTACATGTCTTGGGTTACCAAGACAAAAATTAATTAATGCTATGTACCATTTGCTTATCAAACTCTATTTTTTGCACTTTCATTCATTTTTTGTTCATAATTTATTATTTAATTAACAGATAATTTTCTTACAATCGAAGCACATTAACTAAGCCTTAGAAGTTCGTTTTAGAACAATAGTCTAGTTCCAACAAGGTATGGTTTAATCTATTACAAACAATTCTGCCTAAGGTACTTTCAAAATAGCTCACTTACAATTTGTAGTCCATACACCATACGGATAATAGTTACAAATATCTAATACAAGTCACGCTACAGTTTTATCTTTGTTGCAAAATTCTTGCAAATTTTGTATTTAACCAATAACTTGCATAAGAAAACGTATTTTGCAAGCTACTCTGAGGATAATTGGTGCATCACGAGATAACATACTGTTGTAATCTTGCTTCTTTTCTATTATAGATTCGATTTTCGACTAATATTATATTATATTATATTTTTCATAGTGATAGTAATAGTTATTAGTTATTCTTTGTTATTCAGTCAATTTAATATGCTTTATAATTCGTTATATATTAAGCAAATCGTAATTATGAACAAGCTATTCTATTAACAAGCGATGTTTATCAAATCTTTATCACTTCATCGTATGAATAAATTACATTTTGAACATTTACCAAGCATGTCAAGCGCTACTTTGCATGAGATGTATTACTAAACATTGTAGCCATTGCGAATTTACGCAACACGTCGCTTTGACTTTCAAAGTATCGTATTTGAATTCATTAGTTATTCATTTCGCTATTTTATGTTCTAACTGGGATAAATCAAAGTACCTATCGTTCATTTAAAACGTTTTTATTATCAGCCTCAACATAAGGTAATTGCAAAAGCAATACTTTCACAAATACATAAAACAAAGCATAAACAAGTAATAACAGATCATTCTATAAATTTCCATACACTTCGACATTCAGATGGGATTTAGCTATATCAATCACAATGTAACGCTATCGTTGCGGGCGTTATCTAAAATTTAATACATACACACTACGAATACTAAATGATCACATTTTCAACTTAACCTATAAGGTACGATGTGAGACCCATTGAAATGCTGAAATCAATGCCAGCCATGGTGATCGTGGTGTTCTTCTTCCTTAAGGTGCACGGGAACGTGGACCTTTACTGGGTAGGGGACCTCCTTCACTAATGGGACTGGAACGTCCTTGTACACGGGGTAAGGCTTGTCGATGGGGACCTTAACTTCATACGGCACCTTCTTCTCGACGGTGTACGGGAACTTCTTGTATACGTCGTAAGGTTGAGGTACGAGCACCTTGACTGGCACGGGGTAGGGCTTCTCAACTTCAACCTTATAGGGCTTGTCTACGGGAACCTTAACTTCGTAGGGCACGGGCTTGTGAACTGTTACTGGGTATGGCTTCTCGACGTGCACTGGGTAGGGCTTGGGCACATACACGTTGTAAGGCTTGTCGACTGGGACCTTGACTTCATAGGGCACCTTCTTGACAACTTCGTAAGGCTGGGGTACTTTAACTTCGTATTTGACTTCATAAGGCACTTTCTTTTCAACGGTGTAGGGCTGGGGTACGGGAACCTTGACTTCATAAGGCACTTTCTTTTCAACAGTGTAAGGAGTGGGTACTTTCACTTTAACTTCGAAAGGTTTGTCGACGGGAACCTTGACTTCATAGGGTACTTTTTTCTCAACTGTGTAGGGTTCCGGGACGTATACGGGGTATTTGACGTACTCCTTAACTGTGACTGGCACTTTCTTCTCAACGGTGTAAGGTTGGGGGTAGGGTACTTTAACTTCGTAAGGGACCTTCTTTTCGACGGTGTATGGAACGTGCTTCTCTACGGTGTATGGGACGGGCACTTTCTTGACGACTTCGATGGTTTTGACGTGATGGTGGTGTTCGTGGCCGTGGTCACTGTGGATGGGTTTCCAGGAGTCAGAGACGCCTCCGAACTCTCCATGACCCCCGAAGTCTCCTCCGAAGCTGTGGCTGTCACCTCCATATCCGCCGTGACCACCATCGCCGATCTGGTAGCCGCCGCCGTACGAGCCAGTATCGTAAATGCCGCGTTTGTCTTGCTTCTTCTCTTCGGCGGCTTGCTTGGTGCCCTTCTCCTCACTGGCAAGGGCCACCACGGCCAGTGATGCTACTAGTACAACCTGTAAACAATAAAAGTGATTAATATATTTAATACCACCATGAAGCATATACGAAAATACTACTTTGACTGTAGCAATTTCAATAAGAACTACGAGGATTTATTAGTTTATGAGACGGCAAAATGTTTCAATTTTAAGAACAGTTTATCATTAGTAAGTATATCTGATAGCGGTACAAAACAAGAATATCCGGCAGTAAATCGCTACCGGATCTATATCGGATCCATAAATCTATGTTCGCTGTAAGTGCTTTACTTTCTATTTCATTAGAATTTACCAAGTCTTAATCTGTATATCACATATAAATGTATCAGACGGTGTTAAGGACTACGTGATCGTCATTTGAATTGAACATAACACAGATTAAACAAATTGACGGAATATATATGTATAGAACGCTTTAATCTTTAATCGATAAAGATTTTTATTTTAAGAACATTTTAAATGTTGTTAATGTCGTAATTTTAACATATTTTCAATCAAATCTCAAATCGAGACCGTTAAAGAAATATTGGAAAGGAATTGGTGGTTCGTTATTTACTCATTGTTGATATTAAAGTTTAATGCAATTCTAATTTAAAATACTAAAAATAAAAATTACGTCTATGATATAATTTTATTAAGATTGCATTAGTTACACAATTCACGAGTCTCCAAATAACGATATTACGTATATATAGAAAATTTAGAAAGTGAGACAATTGTTAAAATTGCGATGCGTTAAAAACAAAAGCTAATGTAACTCGAACGCCATTCTATTGTGTGAATCGTTTGATTGACGTAATTAAATCAATGCCTATCATTGTGAGTTATTTCTTCTGCATATCTTAATGGGTTTGAAGGCAAGAAATAGTTTGTTAAAGAACGAGGAGTATGAGAAATTATTGTATAAAACATACCTATGTAGTTATGTTAGCGAAAGCGATGAGATTGTTATACAAGTACGATTATTATACGTAGACAGTTATATATATATTTTAAGTTTATCCTTACATACTACAAAACGAAGGCTTTCTTCTGTCTGTTCCGATGTATGCTTAAATCTATTAAACTACGCAAATGATTTTCATGTGTTTTTATCAGATAGAATGACTTAAGAGGAAGTATTAATAATCCCCTAATTGTAACTTAAAACTCTTTCTTCTGAAGACAAAAAGCTTAATTATCTTGTAATTTGAATACAGTTTTATACGTCACAAATATTTTAAAGTACTTTTTGTTATTTAAATTCATTAAATCAAATGTAATGTCAAAGCAATAAACATATCTTTATAATATAGCATTCTAATATGACCCTAATAAGCGGCGAATTATGCAAGTATTCCATTCACAGTGAACAAAGCGTGGTGATCTTATCGGTTAATTTGTTGTATAATTGCGTATAACGTACTACCAATTTATATTTCGTCAATATAGAATTCTGTAGTTCGTTTTTTAAACGAATATTCGTGTACCCATACTAATCAATAAGTCCAAAAAAAAGTGGCTTTGTATGTCAGTCGATTTTTTTTTTAATTTTTTCTTGACATCCATGCTATGATGTCTATACCTACTATAAGTTTTTTATTACGATGTCAAATATTTTATAAAGAAACGGATGATACCGAGTGAATTATTAATTATTATGAATGGTACTAGAATCCGTTAAATTTTACTAATTATAAGTCTAAGATCAAAATTTATAACAATTTAGGAAAGAAACGAAAGCAAATTGTATATTGTTAACTTACAATATTTATAAATTTTGATTACACGATTAATAAATTATAGAATTAATTCTTATAAAGTGCCGATAATTAACAGTAGCTAATCGAATCATTAATAAAGAAATGTTCTTAGGAACATAGACTATTACAAAATAAGCTTCCGACATCATGCTTTATTAGATTCGAACAAGTAATTATTTATATTGCGTCACATTGGACGTGATAAAAGAAAGTGAATTAGATGCGATCACGTGTACCCACATGTATAACATAATAACAAGAAAATAGTACGGTCAATAACCTGAGAAATTTACGCGAGAAAAACAAGAATCAAGATCAGGTCCACAGATAAAGAATTTTCTTGACATAGACAAGCTCTATTTATAGAAGTGTCATCTGTTCCGGAAAGTTTCTAGTGCTAATAAACATTATTACTTTGGAGTGGAAAATTATTTTATTTAATTACTTGCGTCGTTTTCATAGTAGTATTTTTATTGGATGTTAAAATTTATGTAAACAATATATTTTGAGATCAATTCTAGATTAAGTATTAGATAAATTATTGTTAATTTAAAAGTTTTAAATGACAAAATAACTAAGGCATAGAAATGCATAATTTATGTTCAATGTTTGATTTAATAGACATTAAAGTTTTTGCTTAGTAAATTTTAAAATAGAATGCAATCAATTAATTTTTCATAATATTTATATAGAATTTTTGCTTACGTCTTTAAATTTGTGTAATTAAAAATATTGTACATAGCATTATTTTTTTTAATATTAACAACGCGACTAATCTCAATAATATTCCTAATTTAATTAATATAAATTTTATTGACACGTGACAAACTTATAAAAAAGGCCCATACCGTCCATACAACTAATTCTTGCAACTATTACTCTCTTCAGCATTTCCATAACGAATTAAAACAAAACATTACATCATGAGCATTTCCATGGCTATAATTTAGCGCGCGGTGCACAGAAAGTGAAAAGCAAATTACCTTCGAACATGAAGCTAAGGAAAATTAGCTAGTTATTAACTAAATCGCTTTATGTAACAGCTCAATAGACCGTGGGAAAAATGGCCTATCATTTGTCGGACTTTTTATTTCCCCTTTGACTTTTAATTGCCTATTACCTTTGTATAATTATGATTTCGTCTTGTGTTACAAGTTAAAACTTCACACACGCAAAAAATAGAACTTTAGAAAGAGCAATTCATAGCTACCAAAAGCTTTACAATAATTTTATGATTCAATATCAAAAAAAAATCCAAAAGTTATTAATGTAAATCCTTATTAAAAACCTTTAAAACACGTTTTAATCCTTTTCAATTTCTTAACTTCATATAAATTATTAATAAAGTAATTTATAAATTGTTACAATCAAAAAATCACAAAATAACACTACTACGTAAATGTTCTAACAAAGAGACAGACCAACTCAACAACTAAAACGTAAAGCTTTTATAAAACACGAGCTTTTTACTCTTTATTCGCAAAAATTATTCTCAAAAAAAAACAAACGTCAAATAAATTAATTAAATAAATCCTTTTTGATCCTAGCTCGTTTTGTTATCTATGGTACACAAACCGCGAAAACGTATTCGAAATTCAAATCACTGTCACACGCACTGCACTAGACTCACCGTGAATTTCATGTTGCTGTCCTCGTCAACGCCGAAGACCGGTTGGTGCTAGCGAATTGGTTCTAACACTTTTTATACTGTCCCTCCCACTAGCAAGGGTGAATGCTTGGGCCCGATAATTTTATGTTTTAATTGTAATATACTTATTTGTTGCGAATTAGAGCAATCTTTCGATTGTTTTACGTTTTATGTTTGGTTGGAATTCGTAGGATATAATAATGAATTTCAGTTTTTGTTTCTCTAAGATTTTTATATTTAAAACATTTACAGTGTCACGCAAACATATAGCTAGTTAGTTTTTTACTAACTAAACTAACTAAAATTAACTTTCCGAGTTTTTTACGCTATACAAAAAGCTTAAAAACTAATTATTAAATATTCTTCAATTTATGTATTAGTTTGGTTGTATCAACCATTCAAATATGCTATCTATTACCACCTAATAAGCCTAAATATTCCTTTTTGAAAATGTTTTTAAACCCAACTAGGTGATTTGAACTGCATTTTAATTTTCGAGCAGAAATCGATTTTCAACTGAATCTAAATAAACGGGCAGAGTTGCTTTAAGATTAGTATAAATAAAGTTAGCTCACCTTATACATATAGTTTCCCCACAAAAAAAAATGGACCTTAAATTGTTCGTAAATATATTTTTAATACTATTTGCTATCGTATACAGACATAGCTTATCAGCTTTATTTGATAGAAAAGTTAATATTGATATTATTTGGCCAACCTTATATTTGTAAGTATTTGATTATTAAGTCTTATTCGTAAGAAAGGAATTTAACACATCAAAATTGAGTTAGGTTGTAATTTTACACGTATCGACTTATACAAGACAAGAGTTTTTTAGTTTGAAGTCCAAATCTCACAGTCATTAGGTGTTTTAATACAAATAAATAATTAAATTAAATAGAGACACATTATTGAGCCAGAATGCACATAGCAAACGTAAATTCAAGTACATCAATAGGCGGCCTTACCGCTAGAGAGCGATATCTTCCATACAACCATTGAGAAAAATAAAAGTTATACAAATACTCTTTAAAACTTACATAGAATGCTAATAGGGTTGCCTACCTTTATCCATATTTTTATGTCATCGTCTGTTATGTTTCTGTTTAAGTGTGTATAAAAAACATTCTATAAATTATTAAGTATTATTATGCCCACAACAAAGTAAAGACAAAAGTAGGTAATAAGATATGAAACCAAAAATTCTTCCACATATAAAATCATACTACAAGTTGCCTGCAGAAATCACTTATAGTGGTAAGCCTTTTGTCAAAACATTATTTGCCTTATTTTTATTTCTAGTTGTAAGGTGTATATTATTATTATATGTAGTATTGTACATAGTATATTGACAAAAAAGAATTTTTATTATTATGATTATTATATTTAATAAGAATCGAAATCATACCCTTCCTTGAAGTGGAGTAAAACTATGCAATCATCTTATCGAATTGATCTAATTCGAGTGTTACAACAGAATTCCTTAATCATATTCTTAATACGTTTTGCAATTATTAATTTTAAAGTGTATTATGTTTAATCATCGCATTGCTAAACTACTTTTAAATTATTTAAAACATAATAACGTATTCAAAATGGTGAAATTGTTTAACATAATGAAAGATACGCTCGAAGATTACAAAGATATTGAAAGCTCAGCTGTCAAAGATCAAAATAAACGGTACAATACTATATTATCTTCAAATTCTCGATCTAATTATTTATAAAACAAGGTTATGGAGTTATTTAATACACTTCAAGATGTTTTTACTACTTACTAATACAATAAAGGAGAAAGTTTGTAAGTGTGTGTTTTTTTACTTCTTCACGTCTGTCTGGTTTGAGCGATTTTAATAAAATTTGGTTTGGAGTTAGCTGTCACCTTGGATTAACACATAGGCTACATTTACTGCGGGAGAATACACAATTCATTATCCCTAATAAAAAGGCGGGTATCATCGCAGAGCACAGCCAGTCTACAGTAAAAATAAAAGGTAATTTTGTTCTGGGTAGATTTTATTAATGTCACCAGTCTCCTTATAATTAAAGTTCAGTTCAATTTTTAAGACTAGGTGCTTCGCAAATGCAAGGAATTAACCGTGGACATCCTCTACTCTTCTGAATATGTATTCTGCAGACCTTTAAAAATTATAAATAAATGATGCGAATAACTAAGGTACTAAATCTACAAGTAAAAACTTAGGCTATATAACCTTCTTGGTTAAACTAACAATGACGGTAAAAATGAATATATAGAATTTAATAAAAATAAGTAACATACCATCGGTCAATTTGTATTTGTTGTGTATTGTGTTGTGGAATAAAGTTTTTATCCATCTATCTATCTATCAATTTTCTCGCATCTTTTAAAAAAACCTATACTTAAAAATGCCTTTAAAGTTGTGTAAAAATACGACGATAATTGTATGCATGTTATTTCATAGTGTTAAGTGCGTAATATGAATTCTAATTAATTATATGTTTATTAATATAAATTACAATATGTAGCTTGGTTCGGACAAGGTTTCAAATGCTCGATGTTACCAAATCTTATAAGAATTCTTACATATTCCCTCTTTGCTTTGACGACCGCTTGGCGCAGTGGTAGCACAACTGCTTTCTGCGCGAAGGGTCGTGGGTTTGACCGGAAAAATATATTTGTAACTTACTTTTTTATTTTTCTTGGGTCTGGGTGTTGCTATGTACTGTATGTATGTGTATTTATTGAATTTATTCCGTTATCTAGTTGCCATAACAAAAGTTCTTCTTAGCTTTGAGACTAGATAGTATCTACTGTGTATAAATGTCCTGAAATATTTATTTATTTAGGTTCTTGCGAGAACAGAAGGCAAATTAATTCAAGTCCCCCTACGCCGTTCACTGAAGACATGCTAATTTCGTAAGCAAATATTGAATAACAACACTGTCTGCTAAATATCATGAGTAACGGTTGCCGGTTTTACGATCTAGACTAGATACAGCTGTAATACTTTCAAGGTTACAATATGTATAAGTAGACTTAGCATATTCTCTCAGTCATTTCTGATTTTTATGTAGAATTACTGTTCGTCTTTAGATTAAAGGTTCTTTTTTTATATTTTGCGTTTCGTCAACCAGGAATAAATAGAATAACAGTAGCCTATTAAATTATGACAACCAGGACCAAATCGTTACTCTAACCGAATTAAATTGTAAATCAATGTGTGTGTGTCTGTGTGTGTGTGTGTGTTACCGTTCGTTGTGTGCTATACACGGTTCAAATATCTACCCTGTAATAGATCATCCATTTATCCAAGCAGTTTTATATTGCTATATGTATATTAAAACGAAAATAAAACGAAATGAGAAAAGATTATCTAACCTTAACCAGCTGATATTTTCGCTCCTTACTAAATATACTTTTCTTTTACAGTTTTGCTACACTTTAATTTTTCGAAAGCATGTTATTTTTTTACTAAAAGCAGTTGTGTGTGTGCGTGTTTCTCTTTATACACTATCCAAGTATTTTTTCATATAAATGAAACGCTTAGCTTGCTGTTCCGTGATCAAAAAAGAGATCACCTACTCGAGCTGCAACGGAATTTATCATACTTTGTTCGTGAACGTAAGTCTCACTAATTTTAAGGATGGTAAATATGAGTAGCATTGTCCAGCCTGTGCCAATATAACTGCATGTCGCAAAGATGATAACACCCTTTTTTTTTTTTATAGAGGGAAATGCTTTTAGGCATACCCGCCGCGTGGCTGATGGTAAAGTGCGACGGGTTATGTGGGACTCGCCTGGCCATTGGGGGTGTTGTGCGGCACGCTAGACGCGCCGCACGGCCAGGAATACCCACTAAAACCCTCTGCCACTCTTAGCCCTTGTGTCGGAGCGGGGGATCACTTGCGCAATTCCGCCTGCTGACCCCGACAGGAAGATGATAATACCCTGTACGTATAGTATAGGTCGCGTCACGAATCTTTAGCGCTGTACGAAACCTGCGCAGAAGTCAAAAATAAGGTATCGAGGTAGCGGCACGGCGCGCGGGGCGCGTGATCGTCGGGTGCGCGAGCGTTGATTGGTTGTCCCAGTCGTGTTGTCTTTCTCGCACCAATACGTCAATTACGCAGCTATTCTCGTTCGGCGCTAAACATAAATGACGCGACTTATACTTAATGCACCTCAAGACATATCCTCTGGACATGTTCTGTGAGGAAACTTCACGGTATTTATCATGGATTGCACCCAGCGTCCTAGTTCCTTTTTTTTTTTTTTTTGACGGGGCGAAATGCGCTAACCATACAACAATTTACTGAAATTTTAGATTCCAAGCTTAACACCGCACAGGCTAAGATTAGTCATAATCTCACAAGTGAATTGAATCACTAATCAATAACCTTAAAAAAGAAATATCGGAAACAACGGATTTTATGTTCTCAAAAATAAATGTTTTTTATTATATTTTTATTATTTACTAGCTGTTACCCGCGACTCCGTCCGCGTGGAATTTTATATCAACTTTGAACCCCTTTTTTCCAGTTAAAAAGTAGCCTATGTTTTTTCTCAGGCTCTAGACCATCTGTGTAACAAATTTCATTACAATCGGTTCAGTAGTTTTGGCGTGAAAGCGTAACAGACAGACAGACAGACAGACAGACAGAGTTACTTTCGCATTTATAATATTAGTATGGATATACAACATTTTATTTTGACTTTTCAAATGTTTTGGCGCCGTTCATTAGTAAACTAAACATTAATTATTATTCAAAATTTAAATGATACCGGTGTTGTAACACGTAATTTGATTAAAAAGAAATAAAAGAAATATTTTTCGTAATAGGTACGTAGCGTAAAAAATGTAAAAAGTTAATTACAAAATTAATACATGGCTACACCGACGCAATTATCTTATGTAACAACAAATTAGCAGATAGATGCTATAGTATTAAATAAACTTGATAAGCTCGAGTCATTTACAATGAGAAGGGTTCCGTATGTTTTTATTTCACTTTTTATATTAACAATTAAACGACTGTAGTTACGAAATAAAAACTTCTTGTTAAATAAATGATAATTATAACCTATTAACCTATTTTAAAGTATGAAGTCTTGAAATGGTCCTTAGACTGATTATTACTCGATTAGAAGTCTAGAATGATAGACTTTCGAGTCCTAGACTAGTCACTGGATTTGAACTTATAGTAGAGATAGATTTAGTTAAACAGGCGTGTATACTTACCTAAAAATCAAACAATTAACGTATTGTGCAATTAGTTTTAAATGAAATATATTAAGCCTGACTGTCTATTGAATACAATTCATTTTATTTTGAAGTTTAATGAACTATATAAATATATTATTTTGTAACTTTATTTTTAACTGTTCATTTTTTAATAGAAAGAAATATACTCATAACCAACAAAATGTATTTAACTTCCATATGGACCCCTAAAACGATCTCCACGAACGTTGCAATCAATTTTATAATAAGCCCACGTATGATATTACATTTTTAACAGAATTTATCGAAGATCTTGCTCTAGAAACACTGTTACAGTGCGTTTTGTAAGAAACTATAAATGGGTGCAGTCGGCTACAGAAGTATTAATACATGTACAGTTAAAAATGCACTGAAGAATAAAATATTTTGAAAATACGGGAAACAGTAAAATATTTTAGTGTTGGCTCCTTAAATTTGATAATAAGCGTGATATTGACCTTAATTTTTTAAATTATAAGCTTTTTGGATGACCTAGAAATTATTAGCTAGGTATATGATAACTTTAAATGTTTGTCCATATACTTATTCTATAGTAAGGTATTAAGAAAAGCAAGAAAAATCTGCGAAACTAATTTAATAAACTTTAATAACAACTAGTAGATGGGATTCTACGTTGGGTCCGCGATATTATAGCTAGCATTGCGTACCCAGGTTCGCTCACAATCGTATAAAACCCTGAAAAGATATTGGTGTAGAATACTTCGGCGTTCCCATGAGCCCGCCTCCAGGGGCCTGGAAGAACACCGGTGGGTTTAAGTCGGTAGTGCAACGTGTACCGACATAACACCCCAGGGCAATACCTGGTTATAAACTATAAGAGAAAAATATAAACATCAATTTTGACAAACTTTCATATTTATAATTTATAATCTATATCTATATCTATACTAATATATAAAGCTGAAAAGTTTGTTTGTTTGTTTGATCGCGCTAATCTCAGGATCTACTGGTTCTAATTGAAAAATTCTTTTTTTATTGAATTGACCATTTATCATGGAAGGCTTTAGGCTACATAAAATCACGTTGCGACTAATAGGAGCGAAGATATAATGGAAAATATGGAAAAAAACGTGGAAAATTATTCATCTTGGGCTTCCTTTGCGTGCGCTGCGAAAACGGTTCAAGACACAAAAATAATATGTATGAAAGAATTATTCCTCTTTAAATGATCTAAAAAAAAGTCCGCGACAGTATATGTCTATCTTCTAAGATTGACTCACTATAACATAATAATAGAAATAGATCCTACGGGGACGAAGTCGCGAGCAACAGCTAGTAAATATATAAAGCTGAAGAGTTTGTTTGTTTGTTTGTTCGTTTGAACGCGCTAATCTCAGGAACTACTAACGGGGACGAAGTCGCGAGCAACAGCTAGTAAAATATAAGTGAGATTAGTAAGATAAAGCTTTTTAATTTTTATCCCTTCCCAACAGGAATTGACATTAAAGATTCCGAGCTAACATTAAATCTTCCTATGAACGTTAAAGAACGCATATAGATTAACACCTTTATCTCAAAAACAGACATTAATAGCATTGCTGTATCAAATATGAAATCAGTTACAGTATTGCCGTAATTCGAGCCGACGTGTCAACATTGCGTGTCTCGTGTAATACGAACACATTATGTCTCAATCGCCCAAGGTCCCTTCGGAAAAATTGATCTTATTTCATTTCAATTTGGTGATATAATAACATTTTTGGGCTTTGGATTCTTTTGCGGAAACATAATTCTAACTCGATATACTACTACTACATCATATACCTAAGGTATATACTACTAGAAGCAAAAGAACACCGGTAGGTTTTAATATTTTCGCCAATCCATGAAAGTCCGATTTGCCTCCTTCTCCTCCGAGATGCGGTATGTATAAGGGTATTTCTAACTGTAAAAAAAGAAAAGTTGTATATTACTTAGTCGGTTACGCTTTTATACCTATACTAGTGAACCGATAACTATGAAATGTAGTGCAAAGATAGCTTGAAATAGGACGAGATTTCAAAAGACAGACTTCAATGTCTTTTATGTACGCTGAGGAAGGCCTTAGCGTACGTCATGTTAGATAGTTAATAGCACTTTTGAATTATATAACTATAACGTCCAATTATTTAATGCGTAGTTATTTGGAACCTTTAATCGTTCTTCGTTAAACCACTATAAACAAACACACTCTAGAAATATAAGTACCAATCTAGCTTTTAAGGGAAAGCATAAACAATCATCAATCATCATCATCATCAATCCATAGATACTTTAGATAAACAGAAAGAATAGAGGGTTTCATAAAAAGTGATTGGATGTTTGCGAAACAACTCTTATTATTATGATATTCAACAAAGATATAAAATGATTATATCAAATGTGATATAAAATTGACTCTATAATGATCTGCGCAATAACTGATATTAATGGACGGTTTATTATTTTACTTAGAAGCGATTATTTTACGGTATTAAAATCTATTAATGTTAATTTGTTTTCCTTAATTAGTTAAATTAGTATTTTATTGAAAAAGGGGCATCGTATGTCAAGTATTATTATATTCTTCCATAAACACAAGTCTCTTCAATGTATTAGCAGCCTAATCCAAGGAGATAAGATGTTAGTTTTAATACTATTAATATTGATATGAGTCTTAACATATTATGACTCAAAGTGGGGAGCGTCGATGTAGTGCACCCTGCCCAGAGCAATGATCTGGGTAGCACTACATTGGTTATGGGCTGGCGTTTCTCTTACCATCAAGAGGACATCCAGCGTCGTCTCACCACTTAATATAAAAACATAAAATAAAAAAAAGTGCAAAAATCTGGGAAGTTGAAATATTGCACAAATAAAAAAAATATATGTATATTATAAGGTTTCTCTATTATATCAAAATTCACACTATGTTAAATTCTCATTATGTTAATGAGAAATAATGAACTGAAAAAGAGCTCCACTTAAATAAAAATAATTTATTTTAATTTTATTTCGTATTTAATTATGTGAATACAGTTAATTAGGTAAAGTTGCATTATTTGCGTAAAAATATAAA
>JADANM010006225.1:3561022-3573822 GCA_026213755.1 Eurema hecabe
GAATGTACTAAAAACCAAAAAATAATAAAATAGATACAGTCGTGGGAGTTATAAACATATGCATAGACTGGACTAAAATAAAACCGTGGGCACGTCAAACGGCGTGAGCTAAATAAAACGGTTTAAAAAGTGTGGCATACAAATAGTTTATACATAATCTAAGGTACCTAATCTTCGTATGATTCTTTATATCCAGGTTTTACGACTGCAACAAAAACATGGCACATGTACTTTAAATGTTAAGTCTGCACGACACAGACTGTCTGATGTAAAGAGAGTATTTTGTATTTAAATTTTATTTTGTATTTAATTATGTGAATACAGTTAATTAGGTAAAGTTGCATTATTTGCGTAAAAATATAAAAATATAATTTGGTCACTTTTTCTTACTGTATTTGTTATGATTTTTTGTGATTCTGTTCAGTTGTTTCACCTGTGTAATATTTTTGTTTTTCAAATTATAATAACTCGATTGTACAAAATTAATTGAATCAGATAATAAAAAGAAATACAAATAAAAACAAACCAATTTGAAGTCGATCGAACATTATTCGTGTACATGAATTACGGTGACTCAATTTTATTTACCTACATAGAGATATATACAAAACCAGATTATAATATTACTAAACATAAGTATAATTAAATTAAAATCTATAAAATTTATAACTTGGTAATGGCTATTCATATTTTAATGTTTTATTTTTTGGTATGTATT
Source organism: Eurema hecabe (assembly GCA_026213755.1). NCBI lineage: Eukaryota > Metazoa > Arthropoda > Insecta > Lepidoptera > Pieridae > Terias > Terias hecabe. Next base: position 3,561,741 of record JADANM010006225.1, read on the forward strand.
CGTCTCATATAACAAAATAATTGTTGTCATGACTCACATCGTGTCACAATTGACTTACATATTCATACTATTTTTTTAAGACAAATTATATCATAACACCTATTCCAAGATTGTTGTGAAGGAAAAGGTACGCTGTGAGGTTTCATTCGTGTTCAATCCGACTTAAACTGATGTTGGATAACTCCCCAAAAACTGTGAACCGTATGCGCAGAGAAACAAAGATGAATTATAGTCGATACTGGTTTATATGAGTGCGACAAAATTTTCCATTTTTCATCAAAGAGTATAAGTAGCGTCACGAATCTTTAGCGCTGAACGAAACCTGCGCCGAAGTCAAAAATAAGGTATCAAGGGGACGGCGCGGCGCACGGGGCGCGTTAGCGTCGGGTGCGCGAGCGTTGATTGGTTCCCAAGTCGTGTTGTCTTTCTCGCACCAATACGTCAATTACGAGTGCGATTCTACCGATGAGCAGCTTTTCTCGTCCAGCGCTAAACATCCGTGAAGCGCCCTATACCTGGAACTATAAGACGACGAACAAAGAACGTTTAAGAAAAAATATTCGAAAGATATTTAGACGATTTTAAATACTACGCTACATAAAATAATGCAAAGGTGCTTGCTCATTGTCCCTATTTATGCAGATCTTTAAATCTACGTAACGGATTTCGAAGCTTATTTTAATAGATATACTACATAATTAAATCGAATGTTTCTATGGATTACACATGCATGGCAAGGCGCTTATCCATATTTATATTATAAATGAGAATGTGTATGTCTGTCAGTATATTTATCTTTCATTCACGCAAAAACGGCTGGACCAATATATACCAATATAGACCACCAAGTGATACCCTGGATTAAAACATAGGATACTTTATATCCCGGTATTGCCCCGGAAACGGGAGCTACGCGGGTAAAACCGCCAGTAAAATTATATAAGCAGAATGATAGATATTCATAGTAATATTGTGCTAGGTCAGTGCTCCAATTAGCGCCTCTGACATAATGCGTTCGTGAAACTGTTAAAGAGAAAATATTTTGCTGCTTAGTCATACCTAAGACAGGTTTTGTGATTTCGTAGCTTGAGATGCACATTTAAATTATAATATGGAATCAATTTAAGAACATTAATTCATAATATATTCAAATCGTTTCGCTGTGTAAGCTTACCTATATCTTAAAAATATCGAAGCGGATTTTGATATAGTTTTTTGATTGATTGTTTGAGGAAGAATGTTTTAATTTTTTTTTACATATTATACGAATATACCCGAAAGGCTATTATTTAAGTATTTTTAAATCTATTTCATCAGTATTCTATTTCTTTTTGCGCCATTATATAATATGCAGTTATACTACGAAGATATAAGACTTCGTAGACTATTTATTAAACAAATTTAATTACGATTATAATAAATGAAAACTGTTACGAACTATAAATTTAAAACTAGTAAAAAACATTATTTATCTATAAAAGTTCCAAGGTCAGCATCATAAAAAGCAAAAAAGAACACGGTAAAATTGAAAACCTCCCCTTTTTTTGAAGTCGGTTAAAATTTGAGAACTGAACTCATAAATAATTGTGTCCAATAGGTTCCCTTCATAGTCGCGTTACTTACACAACCATTGTCAGGACTTACACGATACTAAAGAAATGAAACGCACAAACTTCCGCGATAATAAACTCGTAGTTTTGTACGTAATAAACAGTTGCTGATTGCCAATATGAACTTACATGTTACACAAGACTACGCGACAATGTTTAAGAGGTTGGCAGACATTATGTGGTTTCTTGTTAATGAGATAACATTTTAATTGAGGCGGTTTGTTGAACAGTAAATAATCTTTGATAATATTATAAATGGGAACGGTCGTAAGGATTTTTGGATAATCTACTAAATGGATTTGACTATTTTACATAGAATAGATGTCGCAGGCGGATTGTATAATCCGCTGTTACTGTTAATGTTAATCACATTACGGCTAGCCGTTTTACAAAACAGGGCCGTTTTGCAAAGCGGCGGAGTAGACTTTTAGCGCAGTAGCGTAATAAGGTTTAAATAAGGTTTTTAAATAAGGAACTTAGCTAAGGCAACTGCGAAATCGATTGTTTATTTGGAAAAAAGTACTACTTTTTTTAATTCAGAACATGAAGTGTATAAGCTTAAGTCTATTATAATTTCAAACATAAAATAACTACTTCACAGGAAGACTTAATGCAAATTGAATTATCACGGTATCATAACTGTACCTAATTTCAATGGGAAGCATTAAGAAGTTTCAAATAACTAAACATCATCAAAATCGGGTCACCCAGACGAAAGATCTGTAAAACACAAAAGAGACTACTCGATTTGTTTTACGGCAAATAACTATTTCAAACAACTTTAAAATCTTAGATTTTCCACAAATTAACTTTAAATACGCTCTCTCATACAACAGGACTCTAAATAAGTAATAAGTTTAATATATTTGCTATCAATACTATAATTGCCACTCGAAATTGTAGGTCAAAACATATTTAAACTATCTTAGATTCCAACGAATGTTAAAAGCATTATATAACATATAGAATTAGGCACACGCTCGCCAAAATAAAACAAAAGATCCGCTGACACACATAGGCATGTTTTAACAGCCTATTGTAATTTATAGTTACATTCTATTCGAAAATCGAACAATAAGTGTGCGAATTACATTTTTTTTTCCTTAACTCGTTGCCAGTATTCGTGCAAACTGGAATTCAGCTTTTAGAAATTAGAAAAAGGTTTTAATAGAATTCCAATTTAAATAAATTAACTGGTAGATATGAACAAATAAAAATTGTAATAAGGCTTGACCGCGTCCGAAGGGAATAATTTATTTTTTTTAAATTTGGAATCTAATAAAAACAATACATCTCGGCTAGGAATTAGAAATTATTTACATGTGAAAATAATAATAATTTACTTACGTCACTTAATAACTTCCCACCATTAAACGTAGTTACCGTTATGTCATAATCGTTGAACAATAATAATTTTATTTTGACAAAATATGACTAATCTTTATGTAACAACTAATCTTTTTCAATATTTAATCTATTCTACGGGAGACCATATTAATTATTATTAATAATATAACGTTTTTTTACTAACTTTAACCTTGATATTATGTAATAATATGTTAAAAAACGTAGACATATACGAGTTTTTAGCTTTTTATATTCTTGGATTAAATATCAGTTTCTTAGAAAAACCATTGCGACCATGTTAGCCGAATGTATTACAATAACACATTATTAGCTAGTAGAAAGTGATTCGGGCAGTGAATTTCGTCTGCAAATAAGATCACTTGATTACTAACTGCGTGTAACGAGACGCAGCTATTAATATTCGGCTAACACTACAACCATCCATCGAGTGTTGTCTTATTTCGTTTCTAACTACCACTTTCCTGCAGAAAACTGGCACCAAATAATGACCTGTCAAAGTCAAGACAACGTTTCGTGACGTAATTGGAAGCAAAGATCCTTCCATTGTTCTAAATTTTATTATTTTTCATTTTCCAAAGGCCTTAAGTCATAACAAATTTCAATTGTTTAAGCTTTTGCATATAATCTGCTATAATCATAAATGTTCTCACTTATCTATCGTACATATTTATATTATTTATACTTTGCGCCATCTTGATAAAGCTTTTAGAGTTCAGACCTATCTAGTACGAAGAAATTTGTATTAATGTATAATTGATTTGGTCTTATGATTGTTTTCTCCAAATTGCTCGAATTAACATTAAAATTTCCACCGCAGTCAAGAATATTGAAAACTATTAGGAGACACTATGACTTCTCTTTACTCTATGCTTTTATTTCAGCTTCAGTTGCTACAGGCTACCGCATATACTATATATACTACCAGAAACATAACTCATAGCATACAAACCAGTCATCGAGACAATTTATTGGAAACAAATCTCTAGGAATAAACAAACGGACGCGCTCCACTTTCTCGGCGTTGCGCAGTCAACTGCAATGAAATTTTATCTCCCTAAGCTATTGATACTATTACAGCATCCATTGCTTATGTCCGTATTACATTACCATTGGTCTGAGTCATCGCTAATAGAAGTTATGCGATATATTAATCAATTAATAATTCGTTATATTGCACTACTTTTGACAAACTTCTGTCAAACTTTTTTCTGTAAATAAAAACACAATAAAGCATCAACGTTTTAAATACGAGTAAGTTGGTAAAATTAAGTAGCGTTACATAATTTTGTATTAATACATTGATATTCTAATTATTTTATTCGTGACTGTTATCCAAAGCTTGAAGAAGATGAGAATGTACTCGTAATTCTAGTACTAAAAACAAGATGGGTGCCAAAATAAAATTTGCCAGCCTCGAAATATCGTAATTCCCAAGAGAGTTGACAAAATAAATCCGACATCTGCTGTCACAACGCAGTCCCCGTTCGTTAATTGAACTTGTGAGGCCAATATAGCGGTTTTCTTTTTAATTTTTCCACTGAACCGCGGCGCTGGATATTATACTCGCGCTAGCAACACAGGGATGCTACATATATTCCCCAGTTTTTTATATTATGGTAAAAAAATCCTCTTATTTCGAAAATGAACGCAGTTTGAGCCTTCTCACGTTTTATCTGAAATAAATAACACAATCTCTAATTAAACCTCCTATTAGCTAATTCGATAAATATACACACATATGTTACAGTTCAAAAGCACTAGATATAGGAATATGATTATGAATTAATATGTTTCTTGAGTCCTTTTTTTTAATTAGGTATAGTTAATATCTTTTGGCTTTCTATCGTTACAGAACACGTCCTACCATACTTTCTTCTGAGTAGCTACTTATATATTTGGCGTGATACAATAAAAAAATACTTACTCTACTTTATCGATTTTTAGCAACGATAACCATTTCACATACTATAGACACTTAAACCTGGAACCGTGAAAAATTCGATATATAGTTAAATGATTGAATATAATATCACAGAACTCAACCCTACGCGAACACCCAACACGCTTTCAATGCGCTATCACGCCTCTCAGCCCTGTCCTCACTTCACATTTTTACAGCGAATTCAGTACCAAATATAAATCATAACATCTCACACACACAACCTAAAATCAACCTTAATCCCAAAGCCACAAACACTAAATTAAAACTTCAGATATATTGCATTACGCTCTTTTGATGGGGAAACGTTGAAAGCATTGTGGTTTTTCAATGAAATCCCCTTTCATGGATGACATATAAATTTAATATAGGTTTTAGCATTTAAATAATATTCGTATTATCTCGCCTATCAATAGTTGCAGTTGTGGTTTGCATTTTATATTGCGATTGCTTCGTTTTGTGACGTTTTAATTACTTTTTACCAGCCAATGCGAGCTTATAATGTCAGTATTGAATAATGGAAAGCAATTCTGGTTTTAAATTCAATGTTAATGAAGATAAAATTAAATACCAAAACATGTTAAAGATATATACCTATATTTTTAAAATCTAATCCCTTGAATAGTGCCTACCTATTAGATAATTTGGACGCAAGAACAACTTTAAAGCACTTTGGTACATACAATTCAAACATATTTTAAAAAGTTTTTTTTTTCAACATTGAAAACTTCCGTCCAATTATATAAATGTCACAGTTGTATCTTGTATACGTTTAAACGATTAATAATCTTTAAATAAAATCCGGCAACTTGGTAGATAATATACTCGTATAATATAATTCTTATAAACTATATATGTAACCTACTACTTCGTTTCGTAATATGCGAAAACCGTCACAAAATCGTGGATAAAACGTCAAAATCCGATATGACGTATATATGTAGTATAGTCTACATAGCTGTAACAGATTATAAATACTTACAGGAGGCGGGAAAGCCCGTGGGGGCGGGACGTCAGGGTGACAGCGGCTTATCTCGGAGCAGCACTCGCACCGTCTTACAACGCTTAGCGCCATTTAACGCCATGAAATTATTTACCCGAATTCTAACTTTGAAATAGTTCCGATTGGGAATGGATTAGCTTTATGTGTGGTGTTTGAGAAGGGTTTGTTATTAGCTGTGCTTGAACGTTGTTTTTTTTAATATACCTAAATTAATATATAATGAAAATTTTACCTAACCATAGATTCGATATACGTAGTATGTAGATGAACGAATGTTACGTCTATCCATCGGATTAATATTACAAAATATTAAACCGTTATACAATTATATTCTTTTGAATGTCTTAAGCTTTTAATAATCAGCAAGAAAATGTGTATTATTTTATTTAACAAAGCTATGTAACTAAATAATAAATTGTACGTACTTTATAAAAATAGTACGAACAAATTTAAAAGGAGACACGATAAATTAGATATATAGATATGTTATTCTATGTTATAATTAACTTTACGAAAGAGTAAAATGTTTAAAGCATATACTGATAATACTTGTTATATACTTAAATATATAGAGCAATGATATAAAGCTCGAGAATATAAAGGTTATGAAATAGAGCTTACGGGGTGCTTAATAAAGTGATAGGCGATAAGGTGACAGGAAAGCTTAGCGGTTAGGGGACGCTTGACGCTTCGCTTTACAGGGTTGGAGGTTTACGATATTGCCTCAAGATTTAGGGTTGACACTATCATGAATATAAATTCATGATCAATAAATAGAAAGAATATGTTTGATTTGATGATAAAATATGTAAATCAAATTTAACGAAATTAAGTTAATCATTACTATATTACCTTATATACAGATATCATTACATAGTAAAACATAGTAAAACTAAGTCGCAAAGTTCTGTCTTGCCCTATGTATTCTTTAATCTTTAAAAGTAAGGAATTGATTTTCGGGACACGACTAGGTATATCACCCAATACTCTATCTATATCATAATACTTACATAATAACGATACTTTTATAGAAAACAGCGTAATAAATATATATAAATATATAGTTTCCTTAAACTTAAAGTGATATTTGTTGTAATAAGATGTTACATAGAATATTATTTATTGTCTTTATAATTATATATCTAGGGAAATACATTTATGGTACAATATGATGTAAAGAAACTAATTTAATATTTTTATAATTAAATATAGCTTCCTAGCAGCCCTAGAGATCTCGTTACGAAGCCTCCACAGAAGCATCAGATAAGCGCAGGCGCTCAAGTTTAATTGAATCCACAAAGTTTCCGCCACCCTCACCCGTGCTGATTGGTGCTCCCTTCAAAGACATTGTTATACTATACGTATACACTTATACATTGTCTATGTATACTGTAAATGTGGATACATCGGAACTAGCCTCGATTAAATGATTGTCCATGTATAGAGGAAAAAAAATAAAGGTTTTGAAAGCCTTTTTTTATATAAATACATATGGCGTCTTGCTATAGAAATATATGTTTATTATATTGTTTATAATATAAATATCTACAGAAAATATAACTGATTCTAATACACAATACCTGTAGGTAGTAGGTACCGATATATAAATGATAATATTTTTTTGCAAATATTATTATGTTATTCATTTAATTGAATAATATATTTTATTTGTCGAATGCAAGTTATTTATAAGGAAGGCAACTTATTTTTGCTATCCTTGTAAACTATGTTTCTGTCGAAGAAGATATTGTGACGTATATTTTATAATACGACAAAAAAAACTGCACCCGAACTTATACCAAAATACAATTCTTTCTTTATTTAAGTTAATAATAGTATTTGTTATATAGTAATTCCGATTCGCAAGGCTCTCTGACGACACAAAATTAGTTCCAGCTAAAATCTGGAGCGGATGTTGAAGATGTATGAGCATGCGTAATTGTAGATTTGTAACTGATTACTGTTGAAATAACGCACTGCTCTTTTGAAATTATATTTTAAGGTCATTTACAGTCATATTATAGCGATGGTTTTGTAGTGGCAATATCTAATACGTATTAAATCGTTGTAGGTTTAAAGAACGTAAACACATATGTTCCTGGAATTAAAAGTTGTTGCTTTGTTATAATGTGGGTACCTATTTTTATACCTATGGTTGCGAAACGTATAAGGCAGTTAGAATTATAAAAGAAAATCCCCCTTTTTCTGATCTATAAACTATTATAAAAATTCTTAAAATGTGGGTGTTAGGTATCAATGATTATCTATATATATAAAAAAAGAGAAACTGACTGACTGACTGACTGAGTGACTGACATATCAACGCACAGCCTAAACGGCTAAACGTAGGCACTTGAAATTTGGAAGGGACGTAGCTTAGGTACCGTAGAGGTGCACTAAGAAGGGAATTCTCGAAATTCCCACGGGAACAGGAATTAGCGGGAAAATCCTTTTGTATGAAAAATCTAAACCGCTTAAGTTAGACGCTTGAAATTTGGCATGTAGGTAAACTTAAAGGTTATTTGCTAAAGGATATTGCAAAATTCCCACGGAAATGTGAGTCAGCGGGAAAAAACATTCGTATGAAAAAATCTGAGCTAGTTATGCTATAAGGCTAGGATAATAGCGTTAGAGTTTCATTTAAAAAGTATGTACATGTAATTGATCCGTTATCTAGTTGCCATGATTCAAGCACTGCTGAGCGTAGGACTAGATGGCGCTATTTTAAGAGTGTCCTGGATTATTTATTTAATTATATTATTTTTCGCCTCTGCATTTGTACTAACAAACGTTGTACTCGTAGACAAGTGACGTTTGTGTTATCACGGCGTTGAAACTCAATAATAACAATGACTTGCCATTTAGCCTACAGTGGTCCGGTTAGGTTTCTTATCAAATTATCTTAACCAACGACAACACTACTGATATGATGTAATTATAAAATGAGGAAATTTTAATCTTAAAAAAATTATTATATAGTCATTGTTGTCCAAAGAATCCATACATACAACACCTTAAAATGTCCGAAAAACGTAACTCCAAGAAAGCACAAGCAAGTAAAAAACAGGAGCGAAGTAAGGTAAAGTAAATGATCAGTTTTGTAATCAGGAGCTTCAAATAAAGTAAAATTATCGGCATTGTTATAGGTATTATTTTGTGATATGTTTAAACTTCAAACGTTTATTTTTTTAGACTTATTTGATATTAGCTTCGATAGCAGTTTTCGGTGCTTCGTACTATGTTTATAACTCATTAAATAAGCCTGTTGAAAAACCAAATATTGATCTGAACGAATACTGGGGTCAATATCCGTTGGATTCAAAAGCTGATCAATCTATTAGACCTTATACCGTTGAATTTTCCGATGTGGTAAGCATTAAATCTATGTATACCTACCCTTGTCCTAAAAAGTGTCGTGAAAATGAATTGATTATAATAAAGTATTTATACACAAACACATATAAAATGTGTGAAGTTTGTTCCATATTTACTATTTTTTACAGATGGTAAACGAATTAAAAAATATGCTTCAACATAGAAGAAAATTTGTCCCTCCATTGGAAAATGTTGGGTTTACATATGGTTTTAATTCAGATTTTCTCACTAGAGTGCTTGAATACTGGCAAAACAAATACAATTTTTCTGAAAGAGAAAAATTCTTCAATAAATACGATCATTATGTAACTAATATACAAGGATTAGATATACATTATGTTCATGTTAAGCCTAATGTGTCACATGATGTTGAGGTAAGTTCTAACTTAACTTCTAAGTTATCAGAAAAATATCGTTATTGAACATTAGGTCTATAATATACTCTAATTTAATTATTATATTTTATTTTTTACTTTAGGTTGTACCATTGCTACTACTGCATGGATGGCCAGGTTCCTTTAGAGAGTTCTATGAACTAATACCAGAGCTTGCTCCAAAACCAGAACACAGTTTTGCTCTAGAACTCATCATACCTAGTCTACCTGGATTTGGGTTTTCACAGGTATTTCAACTTGTATACACGTCCTTACAAAAAAAACCCCAATTAAAGTTAAAAAAACAATCTTTTGAATCTAATATCAGTTTTTATTTGTCTGACATTTTATTGTTTATTTAAATGTTTACTTAATAATACCTAATATGTATTGTAATATCCTATAATCCTTTTCAATAGGCACCTGTGCGTTCAGGAATGGGGCCAATGGAAATTGCTATCATTTTGAGAAATCTTATGGAGCGTATTGGTCATAAAAAGTATTATATTCAAGGGGGAGATGCAGGGCATGTTATTGGTTCCAATATGGCAACATTATTTGAAAACAATGTATTGGGTTTTCATACAAATTTTCCTATAGTACAATTACATCCTATGGGCACTTTTTATACGATTTTAGGTAAGTTACTATTTTAAAAATAATGTTAATGGAATTAAAGGGAGCCAGTAATAAAATACTTATTTATTTTTTTTTCTAGGTGCAGTAATGCCAAGTTTAGTGGTGGAGACAGAAATACTAGACCGAGTTTATCCAATAAGTAAACACATGTCATTTTTGTTAGAAGAGTCAGGTTATTTACATATTCAAGCAACAAAACCCGACACTATAGGTAAATAATTACATTATACACTAAACAAAACAAGGATCCGGCGTCCAGTTTTTCCCTGACTACAATTTAAACCCCATAATGTCCAAATCCGGGGACATCCGACGGATGGCAGCCCTAACAATTACAGTATACGTATTGAACTTTATGGTTATTCATGAAATAATTAACATTAATCTATTTACTATAAATATTTTAGGTATAGCCTTAACAGATTCTCCTGCTGGTTTAGCAGCATATATTCTAGAAAAATACTCAACATGGACAAACTCTGAAAATAAAAAAGCTGCCGATGGAAATCTACCTTCAAACCACATGTTAACTCATTTACTTGATAACATCATGGTGTATTGGACCAGTAATAGTATAACAACATCTATGAGGCTATATGCAGAGACATTTAGTAGCAAACAAACAGCAAACAACTTCGATATGTAAGTAAAATAAGTGTTGTATATCCATTATCTGAAGATACTTCAATCTCCCTTTTTGGTAATAGTCCGGGATCACTGGTACATTTTTCCAATTGATTACTATCAAGCTAATTTTTGGTGAGTAGCTTTATTTTGATGAGACGCCCAATAATTTCCTATACCAAACTCTCGATTGTGGTAGCTAACTAATATAACTAAAATAAAGCTACTCACCAAAAATTAGCTTGATAGTAATCAATTGGAAAAATGTACCAGGGATCCCGGACTATAATACTTGTTCTAGAATTTTGAAAAGTAAATTTATAGATTGTACATCTTTTCAAATTTTGTTGCGAGTCTTGATGTTTTTAGCAATGAAACTATCCCAGTTTTCCAATTACAGAACATAGTGCTACTCAATGGCACACTATGCCGAATTGTAGTATGTAATTGGAACGTGAATTATTAGTTTAAGTTTGAGAGCTCGCACAATGCGAAGCGTTGTAGTAGTTGAAACATTTAACGTTAATCATTATGCCGCATAATGTGTTCTAATGCTATAATTGGAAAACTAGGTGTCTTCGCTTTTATTTGTCGGTAGCTATATAAATATGAAATTACATAATACAATAGAAATAAATAACAACTTATTTTGACTGTGTATAGGATGCCAACAAACACGCCAACATGGGGCATCAAATTTAAACATGAACTAATGACGCAGCCTGATATAATCTTAAAACTGAAATACAAGAACTATTTGCACACAACGGTCGTTGATGAAGGAGGTCATTTTGCAGCGTTTGAATCACCTAAAGTACTCGCTCAGGATATATTCCAAGCCATACTCACGTTTAGAGAGTTTTGGGGAAAGAATAAAAAATAAATGTAATTTTTCAAATTAGATATTTTGTATGATTTAAACGTTGCCCTATTTTATTAGGAACTTTACCTAAAAAAGATCTTACCGTTGAAAATATAAACCATTAAACTTTAAAATAACTGCTATTTTTGAGCGCCTTAAACGAAAGTGACGTCAAAGTTATTAAATTACCGTAAAACGACAACGATCTGCGTTGACTTAAAGTCGTTTCGTAACGAAGGAGTTTAAAAATACACTATTTAAATATTACATTTTACTATTTAACTGTAA
>JADANM010006225.1:3590230-3617476 GCA_026213755.1 Eurema hecabe
AGGCTCTAGACCATCTGTGTACCAAATTTCAATACAATCGGTTCTGTAGTTTTGGCGTGAAAGCGTAACAGACAGACAGACAGACAGAGTTACTTTCGCATTTATAATATTAGTATGGATTAAAAGATTTTTAGTTTTATTAAAAGATTGTTATACTTCATCCCCTGCCGCATCCTTTTAATCTAACGTATTAATCTTATATTGCTTTCAGGTTTATTAAACACTTCGCTGTTTAATAAAAATGACAAACGACGAAGGTAAAACTAAAATATTAGGAGGAATTCAATCTATAGAGAAACATGAACACTATTATAGCATCGATTTTGTAACAGGAGAAAAAGGAAGGCTTTATATACTCAATGATCACGTATTCAGGTATTATATGTCACCGTCAGGAACTTTTTTAGAGTATCCTACTCCAATAAACCCTGAAGATAAAGCAAAAATAATTAATATAGAAGAACAAAGTTATGGGTATATCGCTTTTAAAAATTCGATATTAGGTGATGCAAAGGCTCAATACATCGTTCAAACAAAAGAAATAAATATACTATTTGATAAGATATCTGGAACAATGAAAGTGCACGACGCAAGACACAACTCCGATGTGTTTATAGAATTTAGTCCATTATCGTATTCGGATTACAAATGCGAACAAACTGTATATCAACGATCCGACGAATATTTCTTCGGAGGAGGAATGCAAAATGGCCGATTTACGCACAAGGGACAAATTATCGATATAGCCAATACAAATAATTGGGATGCTGGTGGTGTTTCATCACCATGTCCATTTTATTGGTCATCCTATGGATATGGTATACTTAGAAACACCTGGCAACCGGGCTGTTATGATTTTGGAACCGACTCTAACGAAATCATATCCACATACCATAAATGTAGCGATTATGATGCCTATTACTTCATCAATTTAAAACCTAGGGATATTTTAAGGGATTATTATGAATTGACGGGAAATCCTCTTTTATTGCCCGAATATGCGTATTACGAAGCTCATTTGAATGCTTTTAATCGTGATTATTGGGTTGAAGTCGACTGTAACTCACGTGGAGCGATTCTATTTGAAGATGGTAAGTATTATAAGAGCTACAAACCAAACGAAATGGATGGTAAAACGGGTATATTAGAATCATTAAATGGCGAGAAAAATAACTACCAGTTTTCTGCTCGTGCTATGATAGACAGATATGAAAAGCACGACATGCCTTTAGGGTGGTTTATACCTAACGATGGTTACGGTTCAGGTTACGGTCAGACAAGCACTCTAGATGGTGACATTGACAACTTAAAAGAATTTTCTTCATACGCCCTAGGTAAGGGTGTGAATGTAGCCCTATGGACTGAATCCAATTTAGAACCTGTTGATCCATTACATCCAAAGAAAGGGGAAAGAGATTTGGGGAAAGAAGTCAGGGTCGCTGATGTAGTAGCCCTAAAATGCGACGTTGCTTGGATCGGCGAAGGATACTCTTTTGCGTTAAGTGCCGTTGAAAACGCATCTAACATATTTGTTAGAAACACGAAATATAATAATCGACCAATGATTATTATGGTTGATGGATGGGCTGGCACCCAAAGACTCTCGGGCATTTGGAGTGGCGACCAGCGTGGAGGCAGGTGGGAATACATTCGCTTTCACATACCTACCTATATAGGCTCAGGATTATCAGGTATACCAATTCTTGGGTCAGACATGGACGGTATTTACGACGGTGGTCTCAAAGAAGTAAACATTCGTGATTATCAATGGAAGGCATTTACACCCTTACAACTTAATATGGATGGCTGGGGGAACATCCCTAAAACTCCATTTAGTTATGATGTAGAAGCAACAAAAGTAAATAGAGCTTTTTTAAAGTTGAAATCTATGCTTTTGCCTTATAATTATTCTATTGGATATGAGGCTATCCATGGATTACCAACGATAAGAGCCATGTTCTTAGAATTCCCTGATGAAAATGTAGCGTATACAAAGGACTCACAATATCAGTTTATGTGGGGACCGAGTATTTTAGTCGCTCCGATTTATAACGAAAAATGTAACGAATATGGTTCAGTCCGAAATGGTATATATCTTCCAGATAAAACACAGATGTGGATAGACTTCTTTACAGGCCAAAAGTATCAGGGAGGGAAAATTTACAATAACGTTATAGCGCCTTTGTGGAAAATTCCTGTTTTCATAAAGGAAGGCTCAATAATACCAATGGTTAAACCAAATAATAATCCTTACGATGTACAGAGAGATGTACGAATATTTACTATTTATCCGAATGCAGAAACCAGTTTTCTTGTATATGAAGATGACGGAATATCATCAAAATATTTGGAGAACGAAAACGCTTTTACGGAAATCGAAGTTGTCGGTCCAAAATCTAATGATATCGGTAATTTATTTATAAAGATAAATAAAACATATGGAACTTATTCAAACATGGTTAAAGAGAGAGCAACTATATTGCAAGTAAGCGTTTCACAGGACATAGAAGCTATTAAGGTTGCTATTAACGGTGAAAACTTCGAAATAATTAAAGTGAAAAGCGAGCAGGAATTTGAACAAAAGTCTAATTGTTATATTTATCAAGAAAATTTTGTTATCAATCCATATATGAGAGATTTCAGTGACACCATTAAACAAAAATTTGTTTTGATAAAAATAAAAAAGTTAGACATCACTTTAAACGAAATTCACATAAAATTACGGGGCTATACCAATAAGAATGAAGTATTCGGGGCAGAATTAGAGGTTAACAATGCGCTCGAAATACCACAGAATATAGAATTTGAAGATTATCAAGAATTTTTAACGTCGGTTTCAGGCATTATTATTAAATGGAAACCACTACCAATTGAAGTGGAATATTATGAAATTGAAAAAGATAGTGTAGTCTTTTCGAATATAATTGATACTACATTTACATTTAATGACCTTATTCCAAACAGTGAATATGTCTTTAGAATTAGGACCGTTGCAAACAACCAAGTATCACAGTGGAGTCCATCGATACGAAGAAAAACTTTGGAAGATCCTTTAAAGTGCGTCATAAAGGGAGTACAAGTGACATGCAATCTTCCGTGCCAACTCAATCAGGAGGTGTGTAATTTGACCAATGAGAAATCTAAAAAAATATGGCATACAAATTGGACCTATCTGGGTAAATCAAAGCTTGGGCAACCGTTGAACCTTTATTTTGATTTAGGTGAAGTGTATGAGTTAGACAAAGTCGTCTACGTGCCAAGAGAAGACGCAGGCAATGGTACCTTTTTGGAAATCCAATACAAGTATTCAAGAGATAATGTTGAATGGTCATCTTTATCTGATAAAATTAGCTTGAATCATGATAACCAACTTAAAACCATACCGTTGAACGGCTGCACATTCAGATATTTCATAGCTAAAATTCCTAAAAGCGTTGGCGATTTTGGGTCAGGGAAACACATGTTCTTTTACAAAAAATAAAATCTCCAACAACACATTTAATGAGCAAATAAATTATTCAAGCTTCGTCCATGTGACATTAATTCTGTAAATCATCAGCATTCCTTATAGTAATAATAGTACAAATAGACGTATTCGAGTCAAAAACGCAGCTAACTGACAAATCTTCTAATACGCAATTGTATTCATGGTCTGGGTACCGTGTCCTGACGTATAGCGATCTTGGATCTTCTGATAGAAGACTTTCGATGTTAGTTTTGAATGGTTCTGCTCTATCTCCAATTAAGCTGTTTAGTCTTTCAAGAGCATCATCTGTAAATCTGACGTTATAAGACTGTGAGGGCGGGTTGGTTATCCAATTGGGAACTCTTATGCCGTCGCTCAGATTTAATAGATTTCTTTGTGGTGGTGTGAATCTTTCTTGACCATCTGGAGCACCACGTTCCGAATCCATTCTACGCACAGGAGATCTTAGGCCGTCCACTGAATCTACGTTTATTGGGGAATGCTGTGAGATTGGGGTGATGAGGTTGTCATTGTTCAATGGAGAAAGTAGCTCATCATCAAACGGTGAATCGGAAGAAGTGCTCGTGTCTATACCAAGTTGATTTTCAAGTCTGCTACTGCAAAGTGACAATAATCTGAAGTTGTAAAATCAATTGATCATAGATAACTCAGCAAATTATTTGTATCTTATTTTCAATTTTGATATTATTTAAAATCCATTATATTTTTTAATTAAAAACTCCAATAATGTATTATTTAATAAGAAATGTTAATCGAAGAGTATTTGGTATATTAATTTTTAATACTTGATAAGGCTAATTAAAACGTATGCGATTACGAAATAGTTATTTTCTACATTGTAACAAAATGCTAATTTGCTTTGAAAGAAATTGACAATTAATTAATCCCTGTCAACTCCTCAATAGTATCGAAGTTTTCCACTCCTGCATTTATTCCTTAGGAGTCCGGATTCAATAGGAGTCAATTAAAAATATGATATTAAACATATTCTAAATATATTATAAGTCATCTATTTCTTATTTAGAACAGAAAGGTTATATACATCTAATGTAGGTACTGCAGAGTGCATTTTAAAAAATCGTTTAATGTATATTATATCCTTTTTCTGTATAAAACATATTTGTATATAAAAATAAGGTATCTTAATCAAAATGTTACTTAATGACTAATATACAATTATTTTTTTAAACATAAAACTTTTTAATTTTTTCTAACACTTCTCACAAAACTAACCTGTTCGCGTCTTGAGATTCGTCTATTTGTAAATTATTCATCGCCAGTATCCCACTTATTCCCTCAGTACATGGTCTTTCGATGACAGGATCAAATGATTGCATTGGATAATCATATTGCGGTATGTATGGTTTAATATCTAGTACCGGTGTACCGTTTATCATATCTACTCCATTGAAAAAAATTTTGTTACCTGCAAATTATCAGAAACCCTGTGTGTTACTATAAAGGTCTATCTCAGGAAAGGTACTTTATCTTTGTTGAAGAAAACTGACAGTAGTATCATAGGGAAGCGGTAGGTGGCAAAACTAAAATAATACAAGAAAAAGAAAATACAAAACAACTTGTGGCAAAATGAAATAAGCAGTCATACCTTCAATATTAAGTATCTTGACTAATGATAAACCAATGGGACATGGTCTATGAGGGGATCTTGTTGAGAAAACCCCACATCTTTCACCACCAAGTCTTGGAGGAGCAACCTTAGCTGGCACACTATTACTCGCAGTTGAATGAAAGTGGAATATTATCCTAAAACAGAACAAATATTATTTTTTTATAAAGCTTATTTTATAGATATAACATGCAAAGGGATTCTTTAACATAAAAAATACATTTAAAAATATTTACTCATGTTGATGGTACATAAATTTGTTTTTATCATCAATCAAATTTAAATCATATAGGTATACAAAAGATGAACACCTGGAGTATGTGTCAGACTAAGCTGTCTGACAGGTACTCCAGGACGGCACACCTGAAACTTTCGAAACTACTGTCAAACAGTCAAATACATCCAAATTGGCTTAATGATTTATAGTGTTGAACTTCGTCGCTATTCTCGTTCATGGGTACTCACGACCGAGATTTGTTCGAGCAAAAGGGACAACAAACACATCATTTTTTATGCTATGTCTAGTTTAAAACTATTTGATGCCTATTAAAGACTTTAAGACAGATATATGCTGCTAGTACCGTATTTACTCACACTTTTGTATCAATTAAACTATTTCACACTTTTGGTGTTACTTTACACAACAAAATATTCCTGTTTTCTTCTCTTTTAGGATTTCTTTATGGACACATAAGCAAAATACATACCACATGTGTGAGAATTCTTCCAGACCACTGAGGGCATGTTCAGGATTGTTAAATGTCTCTGCATTAATAATAACCACACCTTTAGCCATAGACAGTACAGATGGCTGTCTTGGAACAGCCCTTTTATTTTCAAAGCCAGTCTCAATATATCCTATAGGACTGTAGTTAATCTCTTCTGAAGGTGTTTCAATAACAGCTTCTTTCTTTGGGACACATTCTGTTGCTGCTGTATTTTGATACAAAATAAGGTAAATTTATGTACATGGATAGAAATAGCGTTTCTATTTATTTTAAGATCCTTTCTGATATCTTGGTGCACGAATTTAATGTTAGTTTTAATGTATTATGTGAATTGATAGTAAGTCGTATTTTCTGCGGATATGTATAAATTTGTGAAATTACGTTCAAAAAATACCAAAACATCAACCAATTTTCTCAACTGTACAATACCTACCAATAATCGATTTCAGTGTCGGAAATTTTATATTTAATTGTTCCTATTTTTATAAGTCTAATCCTAACACGGCAAGTTGTAGAAAGTCATAGTTTTCGAGAAATTCATTTTTAAAACTTTAGTTCAGATACAATGATAATTATTATAGTAGATACAAATCAACCTTACTGATAAAAAACACACATTACTCATAAAAAGATCAATCATTCAGACCCAGGCAAACCATTTGTTGCTACTGATGTAGCTTGTATAAAGCGTTTTACAAAAAAGATAATAACCACCTGTCTAATTTTACAGATTGCACTGTGCAATTTATATGAAGAAGAAATATTTTTAAAAATAAAAAAGATCCATTTATCCATCATATATATAATAAATATTTAAGAATATTGAGTGTTTTTTTTTTTAAGAATTTTGCAGTAATGGCTATAACTGACACCAAGATATCGAAGCCTATCGAATAGCCTAATTTTTGTTACAGGAACACATTACAAATAAGATATATTATTTATGTTTACCGTTATTAACACATTTGGCGCATCTTAGGTCATTTAGCATTGACTTGATATCCTTTATGTCCTTTAAATGTTCATGTTTAAGAGCGGAAAGTCTCTGTCTGGAAACCAAAAATATAATGACGAGTTCAACATATTTAAATCTAAAACATAGTTAAATGTAAAAAAGTGTTTTTAACGTTAACAAAAAAAGACTGACCTTAAATTTTTAATTTCTGTTCTGGCTAATATTATCTGATTTTGATAATATTCTATGTTTTCGGACATTCTTATTTACATGAGTATTATCCTTTTCTTATCTTACACAAATATTCATTCATAAAAATGAATTTTTGTAGTATAACACAACACAAACATAAAATAGAAATTAGTTTTTATTTAATATATTTATCTTGTTAACTTGACAGAAGTTTGACATTTTACAAGCCAACAATATGACAGGTGTTTTTTTTATATGGCAAGAACATTAAGTTGACATGTCAAATATTGCTTGATGCAAATATTTCAGGCTTTAACTTTAAAAATAAGAATTAATAACTTTATTATTCCTGAATTAATAATACTCCTGCAAAAATCATTTAGTAACAAGACGACAGACTAACATTATAAAATGTATTAAACTTTTTACTGTAATACCATCATTACTACTGCCGATTATAGTACGTAAGTTTAGAACAAAAACTATAGGCCACAGGTTATCGCTTTATTATATTTTTAACATTTTTTTTATAATATATCCCAGCATATTATAAAGTCTTAAATGTAAAAAACTTGCATAAATGTTGTATTACTTATTTACAACTACTCAATATATTTATCTGTATCAAAAAAGATAGATTATAGAATTATAGTATAGCACTATTATTAAATTGCTTGCGTTTTTCCGATTGCGGCACACGTGCTGTGCGAAGTTATTTGTGATATTTTTTAAATCTATATTTCTATTTTGCAGTTATTTTAGTTTATCTAAATATCTCGAGTTTTGAGATTGACAATCTAGGTTAAAAGCAGAAATATCTTAGTGAAAAAGTGAGTTAATTTTTGTTTTATTTTGACATACTGGGGTGGGGCATAATGTCCTCAGAAAAGATAGCCACGTGTCCTATTTTCTATTTATTTTTCTATTTTAAGACGTTCCTATTGGAATAATAATATTACTTATCATTTAAATTTGTTCTTTAACGACACATTTATTGGTTGCTATGACAATAGAATTTGCATTAAAGAAGTCACCGCAACAATCGATTAGTTTCCTTTACTGCTTGTTTTCAAGCGGCGTGAATATTGTAGGTTGTAAATTTAAATGTAGAAAATCTATTTGTGTTTATATATCGTTAAGAAGCATTTTCACTATTTAAAAGGTTTATATTACATTACATTTTAATTCATTTTTTTTGTTTATGTTTCCAAGGTTGTACACAACATACAAATAACCTTTCATGCTATGTAACTTATACACTTACAATGTAAGAATAGTTTTAGAACATTATATAAAAAACTAGAATTCGACAATACCCTCATATTTTAATTTTGTGATAATATATCCAAAACTATTAATATACTATAAAATTATCAATAAGTAAACCCATGGTTTGTGTTCCAAATAGCAAATAAGTGAATTATTAAGGCTTTTTTTTTCAGTTAGTCCTTAGCGTACATGGAAATGGTTTCGGAAGCTAACGTAAATGGCAATGAGACACCTACTGAGGTGTTGCCAGCTTTAGCTGAAAAGCCTGCTGGATTGCCACCAGGCAAATATTCCCTTGTAGGATGGGATATGGACACAACTGGACGTCGATTAATCGATGAGGTAAATTTCCACTGTTATGAATTGAAACATATTCAGCAATTAATATTTATCAAATAAAATATTGTTCTAGTTTGCATAAGCGATATTGTTGTTTAAAATGTATAGTTACTTAATTAATATTTGTCTAACAAATTGTAATTTGTTGTTTGTGTTATTGATATGATTATTTTTTAATTAGTTTGTGTCGAATATGAAATCAAATTAGAGTATGAACAAATATTTATTTATTAATTATAGCACAATGAATTACAATTCTTTTATTATCAAAGTGTTATAAATTTAAAGTTTTGGTACTATAATGTTTAATATACTAGTTAAAGATAAATTAAATATTATTGGGACTACCTCCATTGCGTATGTTCCTTTAGAATTAGTGGGATAAAGATTTATTATATTTAATTTAGGCTATTAAAATCTACTTGCCAATCTTCTTCTTGCCATCATACATTACAGCCAATGTTGTTTTTTCATGAATCAGTCACAAATATCTGAACATATAATTAAGAAAATTTTGTTTTTTTAGTTAAGATGCTTAATATTACCTTAAATTAGAAAGTAATAAAATCTATTTATTTCTTACCAGATATGTCAAATAGCAGCCTACACACCAAAGCAAACCTACTCTCAGTATATTATGCCATATGGGGACCTGAATCCAGGAGCAAGGCGTAGACACAATGTCCGAGTTGTTACTGTTGGTAGATATAGGATGTTAAAGGATACCGTTACACATAAGGTATATACTTTTGTGATTTTACTCAACTCTACTTGAAGAGGGAAAAAAAGGAATACATAGAAAAACAAACTTATACTCTAGAATCACTTCTACGACAGTTCAATGTTTCTTTTTTTGAGAATATACAATGGTCACTTATCATATTTCTTGCATGTCGGGTACTTCAGGTTTTTTAATTATGTTATTTTTCTTTTATTTTCCAAAAATTATCTAAGTAGTTAACACTAAATTAATATGGTAAATATGTTAATAATCTCTATAATAAATTGAATAGGTTGGGTACTATATTTTTATCTTATTTCATTGTAGATTTTGAAAACTAAGTCTGAAATATCTGCACTGACTGATTTTCTTGACTGGTTGGAGAAAGAGAAGGGTGATGGTAGTGTTATTTTAATTTACCATGAACCTAGACGCCTTAGTCCCACAATGTTGCTTGAAGCCCTTACACGGTAAGCTATTTGAATATAATATTATTATTACATTTATCAAGTCATTTTCAGCTACATAACAAGGCTTTTGGGATATAGGGAGTCACATTATTGTTACAAATACATAATTTTGTATGAAATATTTTTACTTGCACATTCTACATAGCCGAGACTGGAGTATATAAGCCTAAATTAGTATTAAATCAATAAAATAAGTTATAAATAAAATATTTAAACCATATTATGTCTACAGACACAGAAATTCTGCTTAAATCTCTTTCTTATTATAAAATCATTTTGACATACAGGCAGTAGAAAATGAATTTATTTTATTCATTGTCGCAATATTATTTTCTTACAGGTATAAGTTATTGGACCGCTTCAAGACTATTGTAGCTGGATTTACTGATAGTTATGCATTGGCAGCTGAGAAGTGCAAGTCAACGGTAAAGTCGGTGTCTCTGAGAGTTTTGGCCCGGGTATTATTAGATGCAGACACATTATCTGTTGATAGTGCCTTGGATAGGGCAACTGCTGCCTACAGGATTGTTGAACATTTGTCACAGAGTGAGTCATTTAAAAATTTCATCTATGTCTTAATTCAGGTGATTATAAGTGCTAGAGAACTATAATAAAAGTTAATATTATGACCTCTTGATTGTATTGTATGCTTCATATATTTATTACATATACATTAGTTATATAGAACATTTGTATATTTAGAAAAATAGTCACTGTTCACATTATTATAACTTCAAATAAAACTGTTTTGTGAGCTGTAACATTGTCTAAATGATCTTTGTATTGTGTGATGATGGTAAATAAACTAAATAGATACTCCATTATTGTAGGTGAACAGCAAGAGGTTGGCGGAGGTGGTGAGGGTTCGACAGCCAGTAAGGATATGGTGGAGACTGCCCGTGCTTGGGCGAGACCTGTGCATACTGAATTGGAGGCCTTAGATAATCTTAAGACACTATTAGAAAGGTATATTTTTAAAAGAAAAGTTTCTACATATAAATTTTAAGTTTATTACTAGAAAAAATACCAATATCATAATAAAATTTTGTAGTTTGAATGTAAAGAGTGACAAACATCCTCATAAACTTCCGCTTTTTGAACGTAAGGAAGGATTATTGCAGTGTTATATGATAAACAAAATATGTATTGAAGACAAAATCCCTTTGTTTCTCAATTTTGCAGGATTTTGACCCTTTTTATTAATGAATATTGTAATGGTTATTTTGTTAAATACATTAATTACTATTGGACCTATTGATTTAAAAAGGCATCAGATTTTCTTGCCAGTTCTTCTCTATAGATATCCTTCTGTTGTAAAAGATTGTTTTATAATACCATGACAATTCGAAAGTGTCACTATGAATTATGTCGCTCAGTAGAGTAAAGATAAATTTGAATTTCTATTTAGGTAAGATTCATGAAGAAGCATACAAAGCTAAGAGTTACTTTTGTGATTACTTCAAATAACAATATTAAGAGTTGAAAGATTAAAAAAAAAAATGTTTCCTTTTGTTTCATTTTTTTTTAGGACTTAGTCTAAAGGCCTTATTAGCCCCATCGTTAATAATATAAAACTAAACTTAATTTCGAATACTTTCTCTCATCTTGATCAATTTTTGATGGATTAATGCCGGGTATACCAACACTGTTTGCAGATTTTATATGTTATAACTTACGTTATAATGTCTGTTCAGACAGAACACGTTCCGGCCGGTGTTCGCGCCGCTGCTGCGGCTGGCGCGGCCGGAACGCAAGCGGTTCACGCAGCTGCGACGACTGCTCGCCGACGCGGGCTTGCTGTACGAGCAGATGCGTACCGCCTGGCAGGAGCAGCAGGTCGCTGGTTAGTGTGATCTTTATTTTTCCACAAGAATAGAATAGAATAAAATAATTGCAGTAAATATCTAAAAAATATTTTTATAGCCAAAGGGTCTTTTAAAGTCAGCACGTTTGTGACAAATAGAAAACATTTATTTTATTTTATTTTTACACTTTGTTACAAATACATAAAAATCTAAACATAATAAAAAAGAAAACTTTGTGGTAACTGGCGGCCTTATCACTCAAGAGTGATCTCTTCCAGGCAACCAAGTCGGGACAAAAATACATTACACATTTAAACAATGTTCGAAGTTACTGCGCAAAAACTTATGACCAAAAGTTGTAACTACTTTTTGCTATAGTCGTAAGCCGTGCTTATTTCTGTCTATCTCTCTGTGTCATTCATAGAAAGCTTGACAGCTATTTTTGTTTCGCCTTTTTCTATTTCACACTGAAAAAATAAATTAATCTATATTTATATGTCCATTGCAAATTGTGCCATATTAAAACAACAATTTAATACATGAGTATTTTTGTTATAAATCTTACAGGCTTAGAAAAACAATTGAAAGCTCTGTCTGTGTCGGCTAAAGACCAAGACATAAAGGATCTGATAGAGATATTGGAATGTCACTTTGACCCAGCCAAGATGCCAAAGCCATCACAGCCTGCTGCTAACCAACCAAGACGGGTGAGTATTTTATTATAATGTTTAACTATAAGAACCCTATAACCTGTGGAATTGTTTCTAGAACTTTACTATAATGCTCAATTGTTTACCTTTGTAACTGCTAGCTACATTATATTGGTTCAGAAATATGAAACACTTGCGGCAAAATACTCATACACAAGTCAAATTTAAGCATGATGTGCATTAGAGATAGGTTCATACAGTATTTAAGGCTATGCTTTCTGTAAAATCTATCAAAAGGCGGGGGTGAAGCAGGCGCGCGATGCCCCGCACTCACCTATCGCGATGACAACGCAAATTCGCGTCCCGTGTAGGGTTGCCAACTAAGTATAGTTTGAAACAGTATTATACTGTTGTCCACTAAATTATACTTTTTAATTTAAAAAAAAATGAAGTATTAATATTAATATTATCTTCAGCCTCAAAATTGTGACACATATTATGTGTTACACTTAAACGCGTTGACGCTCACAAATTTATTTTATTAAGTCTGACGGCGCTCACTTCACAGTGCAGTGCAGCGACAAAGTGAGAATTAACAAATTGTAACGTAATTTATGAAAAAATATCAGAAGACAAATATTTTCTTGAAATAAGTACTAACCAAAAATCACATCACAATTTTGTCTTATTATTTTTATTATTCCATTTCTGCCACCTCAAAACTACCTTTTTAAGTAAGAAAGAGTTTTTTTCAATTATGAATGCTAAATGGCGGTATGTTAGAATCTTTTTCTATCAAATTAATAACAAACGGACTCCTCATTTATTTTAATTTCGATTTGATTGTGATGAGGCATATTATAAAAAAGATTGTAAATTAGTAAGTTGAGCGATGAAGCTCTAAAAATATGTATTTAAAACAACAAATAAATAAATACTTTTAGTTTTTTCTAAAACACTGTTGAATAATCTTATAGACCTAATTATACTTATATTAATTAAAATTATAATTATATTAAACTATTGCTCACGGCTTCGACCCCGTTAGTTTCTAGGATTTAAAAGCTTTTAAATAATATTTTATAGCGGGTAATTCGGCTTTAAATATATTTTAAGTTTTATTTTCTTTTTAGAACAAATTTATTTTAGATAAAAAAGGTTATAGTGAGTCAATCTTAAAAAATAGACACATACTGCTAAGAACTTTTTTTAGATCATTTAAAGAGGAATAATTCTTTCATATATATTTTTTTGTATCTTGAACCGTTTTCGCAGCGCACGCAACGGAAGTCCTCTAAGATGAATAATTTTCCCCGTTTTTTCCATATTTCCTTCGTTCCTATTAGTCACAGCTTGATGTTTTATAGCCTCTTTAGGCTTCCTTCGATAAATGGTCTATTCAATAAAAAAAAAAAATTTTCAATTCGAACTAGTTATTCCTGAGATTAGCGCGTTCAAACAAACACACAAACTCTTCAGCTTTATAATACAAGTATAGATTTTTTGTAAAGAAAGTTGGCAGCCCTAGTCCCGTCATAAGTCAATGCGGTACGGTAAGCAAAAAAAAAACTGTAATTAATTAGATTAATTAAAAAATAAAATTTTATACAAATATTTATTTATTTTTATGAATTGTAAATATCTGGATAATCTGTGTCGGTGCAGTCGGTGACAGACTCCTATAAATAATATAAACTCCGCTTTTCGGATAATTTTATACCCCTTGCATGCCTTTCCTTTATGAATATTTTGATTATTTTGAATATTCTGGCATAAGAAGTCTGAACTCTTATAATAAGATCTCTATTAAAAGTTATGAATAGGTATCCTTATGTAAATAATTAAGGAATATTGTGCATCTGTAAATGAATGAATGAACCAACAAGGTTAAATACAATATAAGGTCATATAACTGCAGTTGTAAAACGGGCAGTCTTTTCGCTAAGAATGATCTCTTCCAGACAGCCTTTAAAACAACTTCGATACTAATATAAATATTTTTGTGAGATTCTATTGTAAAAAATATAAAAGATTTGATTTTTTTAATAAAAAATACAACCTGTAACTAAATTGTTATATCACAAAACCTCTCCTACTCTTAATAAAGGTCTACTCTTTCTGTAATAAGTTAAAACAAAACCGCGTAAGTGACTGCACAAAATCTAAGCTATTTTCGGCCAAATTTACGTTAATTTCCAATAAAGTTAGTTATAAAGGACTAGCTGTTTAGTTCAGTTGGCAATAAGATCTGAAATCATAGAGATATTCAGTTTTTTCTTCCTCCTGTAAAATCGTCAAAAAGACAATACACGGTTTTCACAAGTTGCTCTTACGCGGATTTGAACGCGCAGCGACGATAGAGCATTAGTATTCATGTAAAAAATATTTTCATATAATAATGTTATAAACATATTATATTCACAGCCCACATCATCGGCAGAAGAAACAGGAGAAGGTGATGGCAGCCCTAGTGAGTCACAGAAGAGCTCAGAGCAAAATTCACCCATTAAGACTAATGGTGAGTTTTATGTTTATTTTAATTTTTGTTACTTGGCTCATAATTTATAAATAAATTGGACAAATTTGGAATTATTTCTATTCTAATCCATATTTTGTAATTGAATCATTTTGTTTCTATAAATGGTACTGCTAAATCACACAGGAAATCTCTTAAAGTTTAGGTATAATTATTAAAAAAAAACCGAAAAAGTCGTCAATATAAAAAAACACTTAACAATTCTTGAGTTTTCCTGCATACAAGCCTGAGTTTATTTTCTATTCATAGATTCTATTATTTTCAGATGTCACAGCAAACTCTGAGATAAAGCAGGAAGCGGTGGATGCAAACTAACAAACTTGATACAAGCTTAATCTAACATTATTATCATTTAGCATCGGCCATAGGGATGTGAAAAACATTTATTCGTATTGTACACCTAGGTTAAGTCCACCATGGAATTGAGATATTTGTTTTGCATGCATTGGTGAACCAGTTTACATTTATTATTTTATTTTAAAAGTTTACCCCACAACTTTTGCTTACAATTAAAAAAACATTTAGCGTGTAATGAGTGCCTTAGCAACTCAGTAATAATAAGATGTACTGTTTTATATTCTTTCTGTTGGAGTAGATTTTTTTTTGTTTTTAAGCCATTTTTGGCAGTCTGTGAAACAAGCCTTGCTTGTTTCTACATTATGGGTTGTTGCAAATATCTTTATTTTTTGTTTTATTTTGGCGTGCGTTCGCTTCTAACTTTTTACTAGATAAAGTACACTTTTACGTACTTTTTATTTATATAGAGATGAAATTTTTTATTTATTAAAAGTGCAATCTACGCAACGGATGGACTGATTTTTGCATCCAGTTTTATTTATTTTTCTTTTATTTTAAAGTAACGCATTTTGCTATATTAATACACTGTCGCATTATACTCTGCCATAGAGTAAGTTAAACTTTACCACACATTACCTTATGAGTGTGTACCTATTAACTTACATCTAATTTAGTTAGTTTTAACATAGACTGTACATATAATTTAATTTTCTTATTTTGTTCAGATCTCTAATAAATATGTAAGTCTAAGTTTTTTGTTTAATTTTTTACCCTGTGCTATAATGTGTGTATTTATATAATATACATATATGTATTTATGTTCAAGAAAAACATGGCATAGTTTTAAAAAATTCTTTATCATATAGTTACAACATCTTGCTTGGTCCAACCTTCAGCCAGATGGTCTCTCACAGCTTTATCTAAAATCACCTGCAAATAAATAATTAATTTTATTTAGAGTCGAAAACATTTTATTTTTTAATTTTAAATTATTATTATTTTTTTTAGTTGTGACCATTTAAGCAGTATATCAGTACCATTGAATTCTGCTGCCTACATGTTAAAATTTTTTCTATTAATGTTTGAGTCTTGAAAA
Source organism: Eurema hecabe (assembly GCA_026213755.1). Lineage (NCBI taxonomy): Eukaryota > Metazoa > Arthropoda > Insecta > Lepidoptera > Pieridae > Terias > Terias hecabe. The sequence goes on from JADANM010006225.1 coordinate 3,606,403, forward strand.
AAGACCGGACACTAATATATATGACATTAGTTGCATAAACAGCAATTACTTATTGAAATAATAATAACTCAATATATATTTTTTACAACTATAACAAACATTATATAATATACCTACCTCAATATCTCTACATCCTTGCATTGCTCTACTTAATACCACTTCAAAGTAATCCATGTGCAATCTATGTGACATTTCCAATAAAGCTATGCTACCTGAAACATTCAGTTGGCTTTAAAAATAATTGATAAGATATTAAAAAAAATACTTCAGGACACAATTTTTTACACAGCACCATTTAGTCCTACACTAAGCAGAGCTTGTGTTATGGCATCTACATAACGGATAAATTACATATGTAACATACTTTTCTTTTGTGAATACATACATATAGTGTATAGCAACAGCCAGACCCTAGAAAAATACAAACATATTTTTCCAGTTTGGGAATCGAACCCACTACCATTTGCACAGAAAGTAGTTTTAATACCAACTGTCGTCTAAATATATAATTATACAACTTATACACAGATCACAATAGAAAATTCTAGAATAATCCTTACTTGTACTAGGCAATGCAGCAACAGTTAGACATATTCCTCCAGCGGCTTCCTCAACATGACCAACATCTAACAGAGCTTCAGGTTTACTGCCTTTCCATGCCACAGATGATGTGCATGCACATGCATATGCTCGTAAAGGTACTCCAGCATCAATTAGTGCCAACGTTGCTGCGTTAACACAAGCACAATATGCACCACCATCTGCCTGTGAAATTTAATGTGTATTATATTATATCTATACTACAACAGAAATGTTGGTAAAAACAATGTAGGGCCCCAAGTTTTAAAACTAATATAAAAATTATGATTAAGTGCCAATACCTAATAGGAAATGTTGAAAAAACCATTAGTCTTTTTTTTATTATTCTAAGAAATGGTGAGACTAGCTTGGATGCCCTCCTGATGGTAAGAGAAATGCCAGCCCATAACCAATGTAGTGCTACCTAGAATTTTGCTCCAGGCAGGGGTGCATAACAATCATAAGTCTTTTGAAATATAAGAATTTTGGTCTGTTAGAGCTTGATCCAAATAATTCTTTTTGAACTATTATTTATCTTATTTGAATATTTTAAAATTTCCAGTTAATCTACTATTGATGTAGACAAAAATAGGTTATATAGAGTTCTGAATACTCCATACAGTGAATCAATGCTACTACAGTACAATCTCACTAATCCGGCACGTCCAATAGTCGGGAACCTTATGCCCTCACCTCGCTCGCCCCTACACTTGTCTTTTATATATCACTCATTTAAAACTAAGTATTGTGAATAAAATGATAGTAATAACTCAAACACAAATACATTGTGGTTTTAAACAAGCTATATTAAAAACAAGGTGGAGAAGACTACTATCATCATACAAACCTGCAAAACTTCAACATAGATATCAATTTGTGACCGAGGATATAGTTCTGTTTTAATAGCTGCTGACAGAGCTTGTCTCAAATGCATAGACATCTCTTGCAATTTTCTATCACCTCTTGGTCTATTTTTCCTTTCACCTGAAATATATTTGTTTTTTAATAACTGATACTGCTACTATAACCCTTCAATATTATATTATATTGGGAATTACCTGTAGAAAATGTCGCCATACTATATTGACAATTAACTACGACACCTTCTGTAGACATTTTTGATTTTGTAGCCTAAAATGAAGATTATTTTAATTATTTTTGAAACAACATTTTATTTAAATATTGCACTTACAGTAAAAACTAGCCTGATGTGGACCGTAAACAGCAGCTAAAACTTTAGTATTTCCTTGTTCTAGATAAGCACTTCCATCAGGCTGGGTGAACACTCCAAGTTTACATCTGATTCGGCGTAACTCATCTGGTCTTCTGCCGTCTAACCGCAAACCTTGACTTGATAATAAATCAGGACCAGGCATACTTGGTGTTCATTGACACTCAGATGATTTAAGAGAAAAGGAAAAGATTTACAATTACTTTTGTTATTCTTTGTAGTTGTAGTATACAGTCATAAAAACAAAATTTAGCACTGACTACTGAGTCTGAGGGACGAAGCCGTAACCGTCATCTGTCATAATATAACCTAAAAACAAAATTCAACTTAAGATGACTCTACTGTTTATGCTTAATTGTCATCTTTTATTAGTTTTAATTTTTTTTCAATCATTTTACAATACAAATGACTACAAGACGAATTAAGTCCATTTTTAAATAATAACCTTGAACTATAAACAAGTGGTGCTGTATGACCTTCCAATTAAATATTAATGAAGAGCAGATACTGCCTTTTTTGTCCAAATCGGGTGTTAAAATTTATTGAGCTATCCTTTTAAATCCCTCATTTAAATAAAATCTCTGCAACATACAAGACAACATAAGCCAAAAGCAAGATTAATTTAAAATCCACTACATATTTTATTATCTATGGTGTTGTGATTTACTTTTAATCCATCTCAATTTTTTCAACATTTTTCGTTTTCACGTTAATTATTTAAAGAATTTGTGAATATTAGACCAATTTTTCTCTATCTAATTCAACTGTTTCGGGAAAGTTAAATATCAATACAAAATTTATTTAATTATGTATTAATTGGACATTTAATTACTAAATAAATGTTGTTGTGGCATAGGAATTAGGATCTATTGTCAATCTGTCATCAAGTATCAACCATCCCTAAAGCTCGAATGGTCAATGGATGTGATGTGCTTGTGGTGTTGTGAGAATTAAGTGAAATATTAGCATTAAATTGTAAATAATTCAAGAATTTTTATTTTATTCAGAAAATTTACGTATGCAAATGTAAAAGTTTACAAATCTGCAATAAAAATGCAACACCGCATGTTTATTTAGTGTCAACTAATTAGGAAGTATCGATTTTCTTAGTGATTGTATAATTTTGGGTATTTGTTCAGACAACAATGGACGTAGACGACTCAGCGGTGGATTTAAGTGTGAGGTAAATGACGTTGACTTAATATTATTATTATCTAACTGCTATTATGTTATACATTTACGATAACATTATTATCTATCGGCTTATGAGTTGTATATTTATAATATGTTTGTTTCAAAAATTATGAATCTGTAATTAGGGTTTACTATGTGTAACATTTCAGTTTAAGTAATTACCAATTTTTATAGAAACTCATAGTTGATTTTCCAATCAACCATGAGTTTCTATAAGAAATAAAAAAATATAATAATATTAAAGAATAAAATCTGAAATAAATACTATATCTGAATTAAATTTTTATTACTTCAAGCTTTGCATAGTTTGAGTTCTTGCAAGTTTTATAAATCAGCTATGGTACTAATGACATATTATCTGATTGCCTGCTAAAAATGCAAGAACTTACACAAACACAAATGAAAAGAATGAAAAGGCAAAAGAGTGTAATTTAAATGGTTTCATTTAAACTTGTATACTAACACAATAATTATTATATTTGAAAAACAATATGCCAAGTTGTATGTAATTCTGAAATATTGTTTTAATAGCAATGCAATCTCATTAGAAGCTTTCTTTATATGTAAAGTGATATGGACTTCTTCAATTAAAAAAAAAAAATTAATTTATAATAAATATAATATTAATTGATGTGTGTGAGTTATACCTGATGTAAAAATATACCCAATCAAAAACATAAATGTGAAATGAGAGCCAAGTTCAATATTATGATAAATGTCCTGGTTGTTGACTTCAATGACAAAAGAAGTGAGATCTAAATGTATGCCAAGTTCACTGGTCAGTCCTGAACTTTATTTATTAATAACAGTATAAAAAAATCATATCACACATCTAGTTCTATAAAGTCATAAATGTCTTTACATAAGTTTTGCACTAGAGTGTATTAAAGATTTTTTTGTCATAACTTTGCACTGAATGCTATAATGACAATGGCACTCTCTAACATGTAGTTGTTGAAAAAAGAGATTTTTATGCACTTGATGCATTCATACCAAAGGGAAGTTTTGACAGAGTTAACTCAATTTCGGACATTTATGACTTTTAAGAACTAGATGTGCAACTTGGCTAGTTTTCATATATGAATTACACTTGTAGGTGTCATTCATAAAATAATAATTATACATATGTTTGCACCAAATAGTTTTCAATGTGATTGCATGTAACCGCAGCCATATTTCCCCGATATGAGGCCATCTCTTCTGTCCATGCATAATTATAAAGCTAAAAGCCATACAAATGTGTTACTAGCATTTTAAACAAAAGAAAACGAAAAAGATATGTAACAAAGGGACATAAGTTAAAATAGACCAGGATAAAATTATCAATCCATACTTCCAGACTAATATTATAAATGCCATAGTAACTCTGTCTGTCTGTCTTTCCATCACGCTAAAACTACTGAACCAATAAGAACAAAATAAGAGCAAACAAGCCTGGGGAAGGACATAGGCTTTTTAACAATAATTTTTAAAAATATCATTAATAATAAGGCTACTTTTTAACTGGAAATAAAAGTGTTATGTGGGGGGGAAGGGGGGGGGGGGGTCGATGTTTATATGAAAGTCCAGGGCGGAGTTGCGTGCAACAGCTAGTGATTAATAATTATATCTAATATTTAGCAGGTCACTGCCCCCGGAATTAAGTGAATTGAGAGCTTTGACTGCTAGTGGCTTGACTATTACCCCAGCACAACCTCCACCTCATGTAAGTTAACTTTCATATTTTATTAATTCTGTATATCTATATTTAAGTAAGTAATAATACATGATGTCATACTAAGTTTTAATTACAATTTTCCTTAAATGCTATCCAAAGATTGACAGGGTAAGTATTAAATTATTGTCATAATATTTAGTTGAACTTGACTGAAATCCCACAAGAGAAGAATTAGCCACCAAGTGTTATATTCCTAAAATTACGTAATGTGATTATTGAACTCTCCTCTTATATTTTAAGACTTGTTAAAAAAGTTTGGATTTCAGTTCATTAAGTTTTTATATCTATAATTATAAACACTACATTTCATACTATCCATATTTGAATGAATTTTAAGTAAATGCAATATAATCTCTAATAAGCTTGCATATTATACATATAGTATATAGTATTTCCACTTTTACTTCTAACTGATTAAAAATTTATTAATTGTTACAAGTAAATGGTATTGAATTATATCATATTGTAAATATTATCAGGGCGCCAGTGGTAAGCGGGTGCTTCGCCCTCGATCAGAACAGCGCAGCTATGCAGAGAGCCCTGACATTGTATTGCTGCCAGCAGCACCACCACACAGGAAACCCACCTTGGCTCCGCCAGCGCCTGCCCCATTTACTGGTATATATTTCTATATTATTACTTAAACATTGTGAATGTTGGTGGTAACAAATGATTTTTTTTTCTATCTGACTTCCAATATGAAGGTAAATCATTTAAATACTCAACATACTTTAAAAATGTGTGTTAAATGTTCAAAAAACTAGTGTATGAAGTTTGAATATAAGATGGATTTTTCCCTTTAAAATAGAAAAAAAATTATGCTGGTAAACTGTTTAAAATTAAATTTATCTTATAGTTCTTTCACCAAATTACATGCCCAAAAAGAATTTTATTTGACAACTGTTTTGTTGCAGTGGTAGCACACCGCCTTCTATGCAAGGAAGAGTTCAATCCCCACACAGAAAAATGCATTTGTAATGCAAAATTTTTTTCTTCATGGGGTCTGGGTGTAGCTATGTATAATTAATTATTTACAAAAGAAAATTATCTATTTGTAATTTATCCTTTATTGATTTGCTCTACAGACTAGATGGCATTGGGTTATAAATAATCATTCTGAAGTATCTTTCTTATTTATCTTGCATTATTTCTTTCAGATGTTAGCAGCAAACTGAATGCAGCCCCAGTGAATGTGTCTATAACTGCCAGCGCTGTCCCTCCGCCAATAGAGTCACCAAGAGATCCTAGAGATGAAGAGGAGTCAGAAGAAGAGAATGAACCACCTCTACCTGTTATTGGACATAGGGTAAGTGATTATAACTAATTAGATTATACTAATTGCTTTTATTTTCCTATAACATAAGGGAAAACAAGCCGGCAAGCTACCTGATGGACCACACATGAACACTGGTAGAGCATGACAGGTATTACATATTTGTAACTTAGTAAATAAATAATTGTAAGTTACATGTTGTTTTTATAAACCATGGTTCTTAAGAAAATTGTGATTCATACGTAGGGCTGCCATCTATGTAGCATAGTTGTGGTCAAGTATCTAGCTTTGATGTCTTGGTGTTTTGGATCCAGCGTCCGGGTTTTCCCACCCAGATGTTCCGAACTAGGAAAATGTCAGGGAAACCCGGACGAATGTCAGCTCTATACATACACATTATTTTTTGTTTGTAGATGAAAAACTGAAATTGTAATGTATTTCAGGAGTTATCGAGCGCCGAGATATGGGAGCGCGAACGTAGATTGCGTGCACTGCGCGAAAAGTTGCGTGCGGAAGAGACGCGTCTAGTGCTGTTGAGAAAGCTGAGACAGTCCCAACAGGCGACCAGCTTGCCGCCTGTTAAGGTATAAAATCAATATATAACTAAAATAATTAAAAAAACAGTATTGATGGGGCATATATAGGAGTTAGTAAAGGATATATGTAGTAATACTTAAACACAATTAACAAAAATAATAATAGTGTTGTGTTATAACTTTGTAATTGAATGTATTGTATTATGTATCTTTCCAAACATAGTGTATATAAAGTATATACTATGTATCTATAATAAACATCACAGGTAAAAATGAGTGGAACCCAGCTGAAGTAGCTTTTTTTTAATCTTGTTAAAATATTTTTTAATTTACGTACAGGAATCAACAGGCACAGCACTTGCTGGCAGTGGTTGTGTGGTGCCACCCGGTGTTACTGTCACCCCGGCACCACCACCCGCTCACCAGCAGAGTAAGGTAGTGTATCCAAACAATAATCAACTTGAAATATTATATGTGACAGATATAAATATATTATAGAGAAAGTTCTTGAGATGAGTGATGATGACTAATTTGCTTTAAAAATTACCTGAAGAAAAGTATAATTATATATAGTATGACAAATATGGAAATATACAATAGCAGCCCTAATTGGGAGAAAATATTGGTTTTAAAATTGAATTAAGTAATAAAATAACATAATAATTATACCATTATTCATTATTGGACGACCGCTTGGCGCAGTGGTAACACAACTGCTTTCTGCGCGAAGGGTCGTGGGTTCGATTCCCACACCGGAAAAATATATTTGTAATTTACATTTGTATTTGTCTGGGGTCTGGGTGTTGCTATGTATTGTATATATGTATTTACAAAAGAAAAGTATGTATATGTAATTTATTCCTTTATCTAGTTGCCATAACACAAGCTTCGGCTTAGCTTGGAACTAGATGGCGCTGTGTATAAATGTCCTGAAAATATTTATTGATTATTTATTTATTTATTTATTTATTTATTTATTTATTTATTTATTTATATTTATATTATTTTATGTCTTAACTATGAATCGTCTCTTCTTCTGCTTCGCAGCGATCCAATACAGCGTCAGCTAACTCCAGCGCAGTGAGTAGTGTGTCGCGTCGTACATCCAGCCTGCCCGGCGGTGCTACGCTTACACCTGGCCCGTATCGCTCGCAGGTGACACTTCTTGACACTTTTCGACACTTCTTGACACTTTTTGACACTTTTTAAGGAATCGTTTTATACAAATGGCATTTTTACTATTTGTAATAGAATAACAAAAGTATGAGGGTTGACAAAATGTGTGATGAAAACAATTGTCAATCCTAATATTTAACATTATTCTGGTGGTTATTATAGTTTATGCTAGTCTAGAGGTTATGTAGGGTCTATATTCCTGTATATGTATAAGCATACATTATTTAAACAAGTTAGTCTCAATATATCTTTTTTTTTAAATTAAATATTTTCATACTCCTATACATATAAAATGAAAATATTAAATAGTAATTTTTAGTGCAATTCTATGTTTTACAAATTGCAGTCATCGTCGGGCGGCGGCGCTAGTATCACGCCGTCAGTTACAATAACACCGGCGCCTCCGCCGGCTTCACAGCTGGCCGCTCCTAAGGTAATAAAAATATACGTTAAATAGGTTTTTTAATGTGATGATGATCATCTACCTATGAACAGCTGTCATGTCATTACTAAGTGCCTGGAGACTGCGTTGGTAATCTTTAAAATAAGGAAAAAGGGTAGGATTTGTGACACAAGGTAATAAGGTATATTGATAAAGGCGGATGGGAAGGGAAAAATAGGTCTCCTAAACACTCAACAAATGAAGTACCACCATAGGCAAGGCGGCCTATTTCAGCTTAATGCCTAAAGCTATGGCTCTGCCAATATTAAATTAAATAATAAAACATTCTTAAAAGTTGGCCACCACACCATGGCTATAGAATGACAACTTAAAACAGATTTCATTTTTAAGCTACAGCATATGAATTTTTAATAAAAACAATTTATATAATTATAAATAAACTATATAAAATATAATTATATATAATGCTTAATTTACAAAGTATTTGGTATATGAGATTTCACATATTATATCATAGTAGTATAAAATATATAGTTACTATTTAATATTGGGGATCTATAAAGTTGTATATATTGCAAGCCCACTCAGGATAATTCGTCAGTCACCAGTAGTACGAGTGATGCAGTGAGTATGAGAAGTGATGTCCATTTTTATATTATTCCTATATAAATAATTTTTAAACTTTCATTCTAATAAGTTAACCTCGTAAGAGAATTTAACTTTGCCTATGTATAATAAGTAACTTATGAGCTTGGGTATTTGAAACTCAATTTTATTGAAATATAACCATTAATTAAATAGTAAACTTTAAAAACAGTATTTTATTATTCATTGTCCTAATTAAAAATGGTATCAATCTTTAAATGTATTACAACAAATATTTCTTATGAAGAAGTTGTTACAATAAATTAGAGAAATGCAAATTGGTTAAATTCACTATAACTATTGTAAATGTGTAATATGATATGTTGATTTCTTATGAAGAAAATGTTGTACCATACAATTAAATTTGCTTCTCAATGACATATGCAAGTTTCTTAAATTCACTATAATTGTAAGACTACATTATTACTACATTGTAAAGGTGAAAAAATGATTTTTAATAATAATTATTTTATTGGTACAGGCGAGCACTCGTAGTTCAGAGGACACACAGACGCCGGCGCAGCGTCAGGCCGCCGCTAAATTGGCGCTCAGGAAACAACTGGAGAAGACACTGTTACAGGTTAATATTTATTTTCTTAAATTCTTCACAGTTATGGAAAGTAAATGATGGGGGTTTTAGATATTTCTATCTGAGAGAGTAACTACCCCTCTGTGTTGCCAGTTATTTCTAAACCTGGTGGAATAAAAATAAATTTGATTTTACCTTAGTTGTGGCTTTTTCACAGCATAATAATGTCAATGAAAAATTATTGATATTAGTTGTCAAATTTTTATTCATGCTTAATGTCCTTTATTTTTTCCCTTAATGTAGTTAAATGATATTAACAAATGATTTAATTACAACATTGCTAGATTCCACCGCCCAAGCCGCCTCCGCCGGAGATGAACTTCATTCCGTCTCCAAGCAATACAGACTTTGTTTACTTGGTCGGCTTGGAACATGTTGTCGATTACCTCACTAATGAAGATCGGTGAGTAACGTGTTTCTGTTATTATTATTTATAAAATTATAGGAAAAGTACACCTAGTATTATAGGTTTACATTAAGGAAAACATTATGCGCCTAGTTGCTTAGGTTATTAGATTTTTGAATTAACTGTTTGGTAAAGATTTTAGGCTGTTCATTTTATGAATGGGTAGAAATAAACCTTATTTTTAAAAAAATAATCAGAGTATGGTTTTTCATCCATCAAAATGTATTGATTATAAAATTTATGGTACAACTTTGCCTTCTTTGATTATTATAATAGTCCTTATTATTGCATAGAATCCTTATCTATTTAAAATCCTAAATAGATACTGCAATCTCTAACGTGACAGTTGATATGAAACAATTGACTCGATACTGGAAATTTGTGGTACAACTTTGCCTTCTTTGATATTATTATAGTCATCTACAGTCTACTAGTAATCTACATGCTTTAACTTGACAGTTGAAATTACAGGATTCACTCGATACTGGTGCTTAATATCGATAGTTGTGTGTGTGTATAGTTTCAAGTTACATGATTTATATATATTTTTTTTTTTTTGATCCATGGTATTGATTGTTGTTTTTATGTGTATGTGTGCGTGTGTGCAGGTTCCCGCGGTCGTCGGTGCCGGCGGTGTGCGCGCAGTGCGGGTGCGACTTCACGCCGGTGTGGCGCTGGGAGCGCGCGGCCGGCCGCCGACAGGACGCCACCTTCGCGCCCGCGCCCGCGCCGCCCGCCGCGCGCCGCCTCTGCGAGCTGTGCGTCTCGGGCAACGTCAAGCGCGCGCTCAAGGTCACCGCGCACTATATACACTACACACACACACACACACACACCACACCCGCCCGCGCCGCCCGCCGCGCGCCGCCTGTGCGAGCTGTGCGTCTCGGGCAACGTCAAGCGCGCGCTGAAGGTCACCGCGCACTCTACATGCACACGTACACGTACACACCATATACACGCACACGCACGCACTTACGTGCACACACACATAGTATGTGACGAGCCTAAAGGTACTAGGTACAAAACCAAGGCACACATACGCATTACGTACAACGCAATATTTGCAATGAATTACGACTTGGGTGCTTCAAGAAGAGAGCGTCCTAATCCTTCAAAAAGGTCGGCATTCGACTTCAGAGCTGTCTGTCTCATCGAATGGTCACGGGCGGCGATGACTACTTTCCATCAAGTGACTTTTATATGTGATTGTTTTTTTCATGTGTTTATGTGTGTGTATGTGTAGGCGGAGCACACGGCGCGACTCAAGACGGCGTTCGTGCGCGCGCTGCAGCAGGAGCAGGAGATCGAGCGGCGCCTGGCCG
>JADANM010006225.1:3627475-3642463 GCA_026213755.1 Eurema hecabe
TGTTGTGCCTTTCAATAACTATGTTGTACAATATTATCATTATTAATAATTTTTTTTTATGTTTTCTATTTTCGTGTATCAACAAGTGATTGGCCAAATAAATAAATAATATAAAATTCCTAATCTATACATATAATAAAAACGTAACGAGTCGCTGTCTGTACTTGGAAGACATATGAGAAAAAAATGTTATAGGAGACCTTTATTAACGCAATAGAACCCAAAACAATGATTTTTGGAATTTTTGTCTGTTTGTTTGTGCACGCTAATCTCAGAAAATTGATAAATAAAAAAGTTATGGCAATTTAAAGAATCACGTTGAACTCGCTGAACGTTTGTTGGCGCGGGTTAGGCATTTTCAAAAATGCTGCCCAAAGTGACTTTTCTACGCGGGCGAAGTCGCGGGCACGGCTAGTTCCTAAGAATAAAGTCAAATGTCTCGTTTCAGCCGCAGTTCGTCGGAGTCGCTGCGCAGCCACCACGGCGAGCGCGCGCGCGACTCTGACGTGCCGCCCAAGAAAGGTAAAGGTAATGAAATGCGCACCGTTTTGTTTGCTCTTTATTTATTTATTCACTCACTAGTCACTAACTAGCCGTTCCGTTTCACATCATATATATATATAAAAGAAAGTCGTGCTAGCTACTTCACTTATAACTCAAGAACGGCTCAACCGATTTAGCTGAAAATTGGCAGGGAGGTAGTTAAGAGCCAGGAGAAGGACACAGGCTACTGGAAAAAGGGTTATAAGGGAGGAAGGGGGGGTCAAAGTTTATATTAATGTTCACGCGGACGGAGTCGCGGGCAACAGCTAGTTTATAATATTACTGGTTCCCAGGGCAACACCGGGATATACCAAATTTCAACTAAATTTCGTCTCACCACTTAATAGAATAAAAAATAATAATAAATCGGTCCAGTTATTGCGTGAAAGACTAACAAATATACATCCATACTTATACATTTTCAAAAAACTTTCACATTTATAATATTACTAGTTCCCGGGGCAACACCGGGATATAAAGTATTCTATGTGTCAATCCAGGGTATATTCTACTTTCATGCCGAATTTCAACTAAATCGGTGCAGTTATTGCGTGAAAAAACAACAAACATACATGCATACATATGTTCTCACAAACTTTCACATTTAGAATAGTTGGATTACTTTTAATTTTATGTATAGGAAATATAAAATAGAATAGTCAAATGTTGAATCGATTTTGATAATTATTTATTTGAATATTCCACGAATTCTTCCTTTATTTTGTAACTAATAATTTCGATATATGTAAAATGGAAACGAATCGACGAGTGTGTTATGTTAAGTGCATAATTTCATAGCAGCTGAACCGATTTTGATCATATTTTTAACACATAAAGTATAATTTGTAACATAAACCCTTTTTTTATTACAGCATCGTCTTCGAGCAGCACAAGTCAAGGAGGTAGCAGCAGCAAACAACACCAGGTATGCGTTTCTATTAATATTACTTAAAAGTATTATTTTCGGTGCCGTTTGTGACTTTATGTTAAAGTAAACAGGCTCTTGAAAAACAGTTCTTACAATCTTGGAATCCTGAGTATAATTATTACATTATAATATGTATACGACTTAACACGGGTAAAACCGAGTGTAATATAAAACTATAATCCATATATATATATATATAAAAGGAGAAACTGACTAACTGACTGACATATCAATGCACAGCCTAAACGGCTAAACGTAGAAATTCCCATGGGAACGGGAATTAGGGGGAAAATACTTTTGTATGAAAAATCCAAACCGCTTAAGTTAGACGTTTGAAATTTGGCATACAGGTACCTTAGTAAACTTAACTTAGTAGCTTAGTTGCTACAGGATAATGCAAAATTCTAAATACTCGTTTTGTAATTAATAAATGTTTTACACAGCAGTTGGCCGCAGCAGCCGCGGCGCAAATGGCCTTCGAGCAACACAGCGCCGCCGCCATGCAGGCGCTGCAGCATCAACTATTGAGAGGTATATTCATTTATTTAGTAAAATGCATAGAATTTAGTCATGCATATACATGCATAAATGTTGGTAATCTGGTAAACATGGGGTGCGGCTAGTATGTATTATACCTTATGCTTATATACCTTGTTATTAAAAGCAAATGTACTGTCGAATTGTGAAACCCCCTTTTTTAAGTCGGTTAAAAAAGGCACTCTTAATTTGTGTAAAATAATTCGGTTAAGTTTTGAAGAGCACTTTTATAACAAAATGAATAAATAAAGAAACAGCAATAAACTCTGTAAGTTTGTCTTTTAAAGTATAATTATATGTTGTTGGCAGGTCTGAGCGGTGCGGGCGGCAGTAGCGGCGTGTCTCCGGCGGCGGCTGCGGCCGCTATGATGCAGTTTTCGCCATTGCTGTACACCTACCAGTTGGCTATGGCGCAAGCCAGTGCGCTTAAACGATGTAAGTCATTATGATAATTTGAAAATTAGTCAAGTTATGTCGATGCCTATCACAATATAATTATGAATATATAGATATACATAATCTATCTTCAATTTTCATTATATATATATAAAAATGAAACCCGTTTTCCGACGTCACGACATAACTTTTCTTCTTCACAACTCTCATCTAAAACTCCCCACTACCTTAAAGCCAATTTTCAATTTTTGAACTGTGATCACTACTCTTTCCGCTCTGCTGATAAACTTATTTTACGAACTCCTCACCGAACTAATTACTTTGCTAATTCCTTTACTGTGACTGCTATCCACTTGTAGAACTCCCTTCCACTCGACGTAAAGAAAGCTCCTAATATGAATGCTTTCAAAAAAATGGTATTTAACCATTACTACAGACAAGCCTTCGGATCGGAATAGTATGTTTGTAGTATGTGTATTTGAATGTTTTTATTTATTTTTAAATTAAAGTTATATGTATATGTATAAATATGTATTATATTTTTTTGTATACATATCATATATATTTAATTAGTTGTATCGAACTTCTTTGCCTACCCTTTCCATTTTTATGTGTTTATGCAAGTTCTGGTTGCCTGGCAGAACTCACTGACTAGTGATAAGGCCGCCATTTACATATGTACTTCTTGACATTTGTTATTTTATGTGATTTGTAATGTATATGTAATAAAGAATAAATAAATAATTAAATTATTTTTTGGCTGATTTTTTTTATTGTATTTGTTATTATTAGGAGAAGGATCTTATGTAAGAAAAGATTAGCATTTCACTTTTTTAATATTTCATCATTATAGGGCGATACGAAATTCGCCGGGTCAGCTGGTTAGTTATAATTATTGTAATCATATTTAATTGAACCTGTATTAACAAGAACATTAATTTTTAGTGTGTCATAGTAATGTAAACGTAGAAAAAATTCCTTATTTACATGTCGAGTTTTTTTTTATTAGTTTATTTCTCATTTTTGTGTAATGTAATAAAGAATTAAAATATAAATAAATGTGTTACAGCTGGCAAGGGCAGCGGCGGCGGCGGCGGCGGCGGCAGCAGCGCGGCCATGGCGGCCGAGATGCAGCGCGTGGCCGAGGCGCAGCGCCAGTACCTGCTCGACATGATCCCCGGACAGCACTCGCGCAACCCCTGGACCAAGAACTGACCGCGCCCCGGTACAGCAACATACTATAACATACCCCATCACAAATAATAGTCAGATACTCAAACTGTGTGTGTATGTAATACCATAACATATTACAACAACGCCCCGTCACAAATAATAGTCAGATACTCAAACTGTGTGTATGTAATACCATAACATATTACAACAACGCCCCATCACAAATAATAGTTAGATACTCAAACTGTGTGTGTGTAATACCATAACATATTACAACAACGCCCCATCACAAATAATAGTTAGATACTCAAACTGTGTGTATGTAATACCATAACATATTACAACAACGCCCCATCACAAATAATAGTTAGATACTCAAACTGTGTGTGTGTGTAATACCATAACATATTACAACAACGCCCCGTCACAAATAATAGTCAGATACTCAAACTGTGTGTGTGTGTGATACAATAACATATTACAACAACGCCCCATCACTAATATAGTCATATACTCAAACTGTGTGTGTGTAATACCATAACATATTACAACAACGCCCCATCACAAATAATAGTTAGATACTCAAACTGTGTGTGTGTAATACCATAACATATTACAACAACGCCCCGTCACAAATAATAGTCAGATACTCAAACTGTGTGTGTGTGTGATACAATAACATATTACAACAACGCCCCGTCACAAATAATAGTCAGATACTCAAACTGTATGTATGAATGAGTATGAGCAGTGGCGGATCCAAGGCTGGCTCCAGGACAAGAGGGTACCCTAATCTATCCTAAAATATTATAAAGAAGTAAAGTTTGTGTGTTTGGTAAATTGTAAGAGGTAATCGAGCCTCATTATTGCCGAGTGTCATATGCTATATAAAAAAAGGATTGTTAACATTATAACCTACGAAATGGGCAAGTTGAACATAAATTTACGTATAAAGATACCTCTTTTAGATGACTGCAACGTGACCCGCCCTGGCGCCAAGCTGGTTCTGCCGCTGAGTATGAGTGTGTGTGTGTGAGTGTGTGTGTAAGCGAGTGAGTATGAGGTTGTGTGAGTGAGTGAGTATGAGGTTGCGTGAGTGAGTGAGTATGAGTGTGGGTGTGACTGAGTATGAGAGTCAATAAATTGATACTGATAATACTATACTCGCTATTGCTAGTGAATTCGTTCTCTCTATGTGGTGTTACAGAAGCCCTCAAATACAAAATATTTATTTTTCAGTTTTTGCAACATGTGATGCTATATAGCCTTAAGCCCTCCAAGATACTAGAAGTAATCCAATACCAATAGGAATTTTTCAATTCAATTAGAACTAATAGTTTTTCATTCAAACAAATTACTTCAACCACACTAATATGTATATCTCTCTTTCAGATCCATCGAAAATTCGTGAAGCATTTGAGTAGATTTGATCTTTTATTTTACAATAAGCTAGATAGATGATATGATAGGCATACAATAATGTAAGCAATGTGTTGTGGGGACGGGATGACTAGTATAGGGACTGTCTACACGAGGACATTTTAAAATATTTCTTTGATTTTATAAGTAAATTAAAAGTATAACTTTCATATAGTTTTATATAACTTTAATATTGCTTTTAAACTATTTTCTTGATAAAAATTATTTAAGTGATGGAATAGTTCCGTATATATTTTACTTATAAATTGTGTACATGTATGTATGGCAATTATTTAATGCATTTTAATAAATAATAATCGTACAGAAATGAGTTATCGATTTGATATGTATTAAATTTATTCGAGTTAATTTCTGTTCTTAGAGTGTATGTTGTTCTTTATTCATTCGCGATGAGTTCATTTTAATTTTATATTTGTATTTTATCTTATTTGAATTTTTATGAATATAGTAAGTAATTGTTAAATGTCTCAAAAGATAAGTACTCGTGTAGAGAAAGTCAACAGCTGATAGCTTGTGCTTTTTTCGTATGAATATGGGTGACATTGATGACGTATGTCAAATTGGAAAAAACTCCCGCTCTTTTTGTATGTAATTAATTTCTTTATCGCCGGAAATTAGTTTCTTGGTAATTAAAATTAAAGTAAAAGTAATTTTAATTGATATTCTGTTTTTCTGTCTTTAAATCGTGTAATTTAAATATTCTTGATTACTTTTTTATCAACAATGTCATCTTTTTTCGAACGGATAGTAATTAAAAAGTTGCACAAGTCAAATACGTAATAATAGAGATAGGTAAGAAGTAACAGACTTTGACGGCGTAAATAATGTACTTTGTCATTTTTTAAGTGGATTTTAAATAAATAACATACAATTTGTATAATAGTTTTTTATTTCGGTTTTTGGATACGGTATAAAAGTTTTGCTTATAATATGGAAGTGGAATAAGTATTGGACCAGTAGTCAGTACTCTATTCCTTTAACATGATGGCTGATGTTACCAGATCCTGAAAAAAATAAAAATATGTCAGAAAGTTATACAGGTAATTATAGAAAATTAAAAATGTCATAGTGTTTAAGAGTTATTTATATTGGAGATAATCTTTTCTCAATCTTACTTTATGGGTATCCAAATAGCTGTGATCAGTTTTTGCCGCCAAAATCTGAATAGCGTCCACGATGACGTCAGCTGCTTTCTTTACGTTCTTGGCGAATGCTGCTAAGACATCGCTTACGCACACCTGAAATACAAATTTAATTATTACTAGAACAACATAGAAAATGTTAAGTTTACTATTGTTATAAGGACTTCTAGAAATATGGCTAGAATAATATTAATTCATGGTATCAAATAGTTTCTTACCGATTTTTCGTTTTCCCTCCAACAATCATAGTCTGTGACAAGAGCAACTGCCGCGTAACTCAGCCCTGCTTCTTTAGCCAAAACAACCTTGAAAAAAATGTATAATATGCCATAATTCAATAAATAGTTACATTATTATACTTTTGTTTATTCTATTTTCCTAAGTACATACGCTAGTTATGATCTCGTAATTTTTACCTCTGGCACAGTAGTCATATTAACAAGGTGACCTCCCCATTGGCGATGCATCAGACTTTCGGCGCGGCTTGAAAATCTAAACGAATATTTGTTAGCTGTTAGTCACGTATTTTACTTTTATTTACCTCATACAGTTAATAATTTATTAGCAACACTCCAAACAAGGCAACTTCAACATAGCTGTAATACATTATGCTTTTAAGTCTGTGTGACTTACACATTTTAGTGATTCTTAATATGGCAATCTATTCCTAAGAAATAATATATTACCTGGGCCCCTGTATAGTGACGACAGTACCACTATGATGGCAATTATAGTTCCTAGCCTTTGCAGCGTCCGACAGCGCACTGCGGGCGACGGAGCAAAACGCTGGCAACATCGGTAAGTGGCACACGCCTGCGGGTCCGCCCGCAGTGCGGTCGTAAAATGTGCATGGACGACCCCATGTTCTAAAAAAAATAATATATTATTAATTCTTTGAACGCTTCTTTGTTGACTCAAAACTTAATATTTTTAAGCAGCAATATCGTCTCGTAAGCTTCATAATTCGGGAACTGTTAATTATTTATATTCCAATACTTTAAGATTTTTTTAAAAGGAACTGAATTTATTAAATCGTCTCAATTAATTTTTAAGAAAGATATATATCAACTATAGGTTGTATAATGTTTACTCACCTATCAATAAAATCATCAACGATAACAAGACTGCCCGGTTCGTACTTCTCGTCAAGGCTCCCGGTGGCCGTGGTAGCGAGTATATGCGTGCACCCCACTTCCTTTAGCGCCCAGATATTCGCGCGGTAATTCACGTCGCTACAAAACAAATTATAGTGTTATGAATATTATTATAACTAATGTTTGATGAGATTGTATGGCGAATGCTTATAAGTTATAACGTTGAACACTTTTTATCAGATGACAAGACAGCAGTAGGCTCAAACAATATTAAGGAAATTCTCAAATTCACATATTAATCGTATGAAATAGGCTTGAACAAAGTTGTTATTCATTATTGCTAAATTAATTATTCTATTTTAGTTATAAATTAATATGTACTTCAAAATTTCGTCATGCTTTTATTTCATTACCTAGGCTGGAACTGATGTTTCCTGCCATGTCTTGCTAAAATAACACATGGCACTCCCTTGATAAATCCCTCAAGGAGAACATCGGAAGGGTTACCATATGGAGTGGTTACAGCTCGTTCTACAGGGTTCTCAAATAAACCTGGCTCGTCGAATCCGGAACCTCCGATAATACCAATCTAAACAGTAATAATGATTTTATTTTACTAAACATTTTTGTTTTATTCTAATGACTTAATTAAACAGCTGATAAGTAACTTGAAAACGTGAATTTTATAATCTATGGAACTCTAATATAGTTGTGTGTTAGTTAAATTAATAAAATATATAGGTACAATTTTCTTCTCATTTATTAAACATTTTAAATTTTTCTAAATCAATCAAAATCTTACAAATCATAAATAAATAGTGGGTACAAAAAAGATATTATGGATATTATTTGATTATTTTATTGTGTCTCTACCTGTAAGTTACCTTTTAAAAACACCATTTATAATTAAGGATAATGCACAAGTAAAAAATAAAACAAAATTAACTTATAATAATTTATTCAACATCTAACAGATAATACAAATGCATATACCAACAACCACATTATTATTTAAGACCTTGTTGGAATTTGAGTTCTTTAGTGTTTTCATGTGCTTTGTGTAGACTTTGTGCTATTTCAAAATATTTTTTCGATTCTTCTAGATTTTTTTCAACACCATCACCTTTTTTATACATTAAGCTGACATTAGCACAGGCATAAACATGCCCTAATTCGCAACCTTTCTTTGCAAATGAGAATGCCTGTGTCATATCTGGTTTGATAAGGAAATCTAGGTTTTTATTCTTTTCAGGGTTATGTGGATTGAATTCCTTTGGATTGCGAGGTACTCCACTCAGGTACATACCGGATAAATAATGACATGCCATTGATTCATTATTATCACACGCTTTCTTCAAATAATTGTAACCTACAAGAATCAGAACAAATTAGTATTATTTAAAAAATTAACATCAGCATTAAAAATATAATATATAAAAATAGAACAATTTTTTTTCAAATATTATTTCAAAATGAGAAAAATGATGAGAAAAAAGATCTAAGACTCCATACTATGACAGATATTGCAAATTATGTTGCAATCAAAGTATTTACATTAAGGGTTTACTTTTGTACAAAAACAACTGAAAAACTTAACTATTGCTAAAAATATATACTAATAGATGTAATATAGAAAGTAAACCTCTAAGACAAAGCATAGTCACTCCTTTATAACAGGAATTGAGATTTCAATGTAGGTTGAATCAAAATTGGATTTACCTTTAGGAACATCTCTTTGAGCAGTTGCCCCTGGGCCAGTTGCAGTAAGCAATAAGCCAGCGTGTAAACAAGACGTGGGATCATTTAATTCACAACCCTTCTCAAAGTATTTCAAAGCTTCCTCAGGATCACTTTTATCCCCTCCTTTTCCAACTAACTTGTAGTTACCATACTTCAAACACGATTTTCCATACTTGTAATCTAAACAATTGCTTTTGAATACTGTGGCAGCTTTCGCGAAGTCTTTTTTTATGGCTTCTAAATAATCACCCAAAAGGTGACATACTTCTGGTTTCTGTTCTTTATAACAACCAAATCTATACTCGACCCCAAGGTTCTCGACAAATTGCTTGACCTCCTCTTCTTTTTTTAAGTCATAAGACATTTTATTTCGTAATTAGATAATTTAATTTAAGCAATCCGACCGCGAGAGGTTAGGGTTAGATAATCGTTTGATGTATGTCAAAATGATAACCCTTATCACCTTTATAAACAAACCGTTTCAAGACTTTTAAAATTAATTTAATAATGAGCGTAAATAATTCATAATAAATATTTTTATAAAAAAGTAAATTGCTTACGAGTTTGTTAAATTTTAATATTATTAATAAAAATGTTCAATTATACCTTTATTTTTCTGGAATCTCCCATATTAATAACAGTAGGTATTGGGTATTTTTAAAAAATACGAGTACAAATTGTTAAGGTAATTAATACTTGACACTTAAAAAATAAGACTTAAAAAAGAAAACTCATATAAGCTTTATAAAATAATTAATACACTCAACGGCGTCAGCGTGCTAATTTGTGTAGCGAATCAAATCTACTGAGTACTGACAACGATTTAGGCTGACGTTAATAAGAACATTCAACACAGAACTACATGCAATTTAAAAATAATTGAAATTAATTTCTCTAACACCCAAGAGACTCAAATTTTTATGCACGTGTAAACTTAAAACTACAAAATAAAAAACAATCCGTCACTTGACTACCGTCATGTGGTTTTTGAGTGATATTATATTTAATAGATGCGTTGTACACGCACAAATCAACCGAAAAAATGTTTCGCACAGCATCGTGATTCGTGGATCAAAATAAACATAAGGCCATCAATCAACTAAACGTAAAACGTCCTAATTAGGATATTATTGCATCTTCAAAATTTTGCGCTTATAACATAATATATATGTAATATAATATTCTTAGGTTCTACTTTATTTTACCCCTTCAACTTTTCAAGTTTCTTAAATAGATATGAACACAATCAATGATATTTTACTAAATATATATGTTATAGGCGTAAAATTTTAAAGAAGACATCCTAATTAGGATATCTTACCATTACTCTGCTTTAGGCAACGCGACGAGTTATACGTTTCTGGCAAAAACTAAAAAGGCCATCTTGTTTGTTTAGAATGTCTACTGATAGTACCAATTATAATAAAAGAAATAATAAAACACAAAGGATCTCATATCACATGTAAGCACGCTTATACTTCAATTTACTAATAGATTTCAATCTTTAAAATTTCGTAATATATCGATATTTTTACGTTAGAAAAAAGAAATAAATAAAAATATATGTTTTGTCGTGAATTAGACAAGGACGCGTTAAGCGTTTACTCCGTTCACGTGGTGGCTGGTCTTATATTATGTTTATATTATATTATGTTTATTTGCATTGACAAAACTATCTCTTTCTTGTTGGTTTTTATCATATTATAACTCTGTTTTTATGGCTTTGACTTGTAGTGAAATGTCAAAAATCTCAGCCTCGTAAGTCATCAATTTGTCAAATTGTATTAAAAATTTAGCAAATTGTTGTTGACAGTCATCAGGAGGAGAGATAGGAAAATATTATTATAAAATATTTAATTATAAATCTTAAATTTTCATTTTAAAAATGGCTCAGGTAAATAATGACTTGTTTACGACCCGAATGAGAAAAGCTACCAGAAAAATACATTCAGTAAGCGATGCATTGGTCAATGCAAAATTTGCTATTTGTAAGTATAATACATAGTATTATTTTTTAATATTTCGGATTATTTAACTATCATTTTTTAGATACGTTCTCGGTAAAAAAAAAATCGCATGACTTGCTGTATTATCCATAATAGATAATTCTTAAGGACAAAGAGATAATCTTTGACAGTAAATTATATTTTTAGCTATTGCATCTTCATATTGAGAAATATTCATGACGATAAGTAAGTTTAGTATAGAAAAAACCCATTGTCAATATTAAAATAAAGTGTAAAATGGTAACATAATTAAAGAGACAACTGAGAACAGATTTTGTTTTTTTCACAAATGTGTTTATATTACCACGGGATAGAAGTCATGAAGACATGATAAATCTTTTTAAATAATTTGAAAACAATCTTGCCTCCTCAATTTTACCTTTGTATAATAAATAGTATATATTCAGACCAAACTTATAAATTTTCAGCATTAAGGGATGAAAAAGTTTGGGGCGGAGGACTGTTTGTATTTTACCACATTTTTGCATATTTGGAAGATGCTAAGAAGAGATTGAATATGACAGATTTGGACAAATTGTTTGTACACAAAATTTTATTTAGGTTTGTATTAAATTTTCTGTAAGGTAAATCTTATTGTTAATATCAATGATATTATAATAAATAGATGTGTTTAAAGTATACAATTTTGATATGCAAAAGCATCTTAATTAGCCATCTTACCTTAGGTGATTGGTGGCCCCCGGCTGGTATTATATATCTCTATTTATTTATATTCACAGTCAGCTGACAAAATTATCTCTTTCCTATTAGATTTGACTTATAGTGTAAAATGAAGAAACTAAGTATTTAATGGAACAATTTTTTCGGTTGATTTGTAGGTGTACAACATATCCATTAATTATTATCTATAATGACAACTGCTTTTTCAGAAAACTTGCTTTTGAAGAAGATCTAACACATTACTTAGGTACAGATTGGCGCACCTTGCCCAAGTCTGCAGCTCTAGAGAATTATCTAGAACATTTAAATAACCTGGAGAAGGAAAACCCTCAGCTTCTAATGGCATATGTCTACCACCTGTACCTTGGCTTGTTGAGTGGTGGACAGATCTTGTCAAAGAAACGAAAGATGTTTGGTGACAGTGAGTATTTCAAAGTTTATTTAGAAGCTTAAGTAAAGTTTTAAATTCAAGATAAACATGAAAATAAATATTTTGGTTTCAATTTTACTTGATTAACTTCCATTAATTTATCACTGTGCCGTTGTACATTTTTAATCATTATATAGTTCTCATTTGAAACATGTTATAATTAAATTCTTTGATAGGTAATTGTTGGTACATGAAAGGGTTTTAAATAAAGAAAAACCAAATTTGTTCCCTAACTATTTCATATACAAGTGACAGTAACAAATGATTTATTTAAAATATTATTTAATTGTGTAATGTGTATTATGCAATTTTTTTTGCATCTTGCTCCAAACATCCAAATTTCAATGCCAATCTATTTGTTTTTAGAAAATGCCTCCACAGAAACATACACTGACAAAGTGACAGATTTCACAGGAATGGATATAAGTCAGTTAAAAAACGATTTTCGTGCCGCCATGAATGAGATCGCTGAACACATGAGTGATGAAGAACAACAAACGTTTATTGAAGAAAGCAATCAAGTGTTTTTAATGAACAATTTGATTGTTAACTCGGTAGGCGGACAAAATAGAGTTCTCTATAACTTGATGTATAAAACATCAGCTGTTCTCTTGTTGGTAGTAGGGGTGGTCATGGCTTACAAGATGCATAAGTAAATATCAAATTAGTGCTAATAATGATAAATAACCAGCAAATATGTTATTGACTGATTAGTTGTTTCAAAATGTATGTTTGTGAAAGTTACAGAAAAAAATTAATAACTGAAGTTTTGATTAATTGATACGCATTTTTAAGGCAGTCTTACTAAATATAAATTTATAAATTCGTGCAAATTTTCTTGTATACCACATAGTCGATAATCATTTACCAAAATCTTAATAATGTTATATCGTAGTTTAGGTATGGGCTTAATCAGTAGTTGTTTTATTTAAATTAAAAACAAATATTTTATATTGAAAAGGTTTAGACGTAAAAATGAAAAGGCTTTATTCATTGTTATACTCAATTGATTTTAGTTCTTAGGTAGGTTTCTATGAAAGTGTAAGAAGTTTCCTATTCAATGTGATTATTTTAGTTAAGTGATTATAGATTTATAGTTTAAACAATGTTATTTTGTTAATAAAGACTGATAACCAATATGATCTTTTTTATTTTCCCAATACTTGTTAATATATAGAATAAATAAATAAATATTTTCAGGACATTTATACACAGCGCCATCTATTTCCAAGCTAAGGAGAAGCTTGTGTTATGGCAACTTGATAACGGAATATTATACATATACATACTTTTCTTTTGTAAATACATACATACAATACATAGCAACACCCAGACCCCAGAAAAATACATATGTAAATTACAAATATATTTTTCCGGTGTGGGGATCGAACCCACGACCCTTCGCGCAGAAAGCAGTAGTGCTACAACTGCGCCAAGCGGTCGTCAAAAAAAAATACAAGAATAGTCTTATTGTAGTACCTAATAGGTATCATCAGGCATATATGGAATCGTAAGGATTATATTATCTTATTGTATACTACTTACTTATAATTATATTATATTATATATTTATATTATTATATTGTCAGTAAGAAACTAAGCATGTAGTTAGCTCATTTTTCTCATAAGCAAATTAGTTTTCGGGTCGACACTCGACAGTGGCAAAGTCAAATAACCTGTGGCAGTTATTGTATGTAAAAATAAAACAAATTGTATTGTAAAAATAATTTATTGCGAGCACTAAATCATATTAGCAATATATTACACTAGTAATTACTTCTATATTTATATCTTTGTAAAATAGTCATGTCACAGCGGTATACTTTACGAAAACAAATTTCGTCGTTAAATCAAAATTTCTAGTAATATCGAAAAGTTAAACAACATCATATTTTGACAGTTAATATTATCTGTGGCCATAAAGAACTTTTTTTGACATTTAGCGACAATTTTCCTAGTCTATGGCTGTATTCTTATGGTAATTTAATAATAATAATTATTAACTAAACGATGGTAGCGATGGCGGGTCCATCGCGAAGTCAATGAGGTCATCGATGTCATCCGTATTCCAAAATGACAGCTCCGACTGCAAATAAATATGGTGTTAGAAGGACAGTGTTGTTTTATTTTGAAAAAAATCTGAAAGATGCTAAGTTTATCGATACTATTCTCTATACAGGTGGAATAAATTTGCATTCAAACATGATTCTGAATATAATCAAAAAATTAAAAATGCCACAATGTACTCTAAACAACACCGTAATTCGCGGTCAATGGAACGCGCGTGATGGCAATGTACGAGTAGGTGTCTACTAGGTGTGTGTTTTTCAGTTAAAACATTATACCGCGTTGCACGGAATAATGCTTATTGTTGAATGTTTTAAGTACATCTTTCTTCAATCATATATTAAAAACTTTCAAAAGTACTAAGTAGTGCTTTTCCTGGATGTGGGTAATTTTACATGTGTAGTGCCAGAAAATTAACAATCGTGTTTCTTTAATTTGACATTGATTGAAATGTCGCACTATGCTCTGTAATTGAAAAACTAGGTCGGTTCCAGTTTTCGTTAGTATAAGTTACTACCCTGTATATTGAGAATCATTGTCTGAATCCACCCTCCAAAAAAATTCAGTATGTCTAATGTGCGGTACACAGCACACTAGTCGTGTATCCGGCTCGAAGGACCATGAAAGAGGGTGTGTGGTGGTTTTGGTTGACAATTTTTTGCGTTTGTAGTAGTGCGTAGTACGGGGCAGCGTAAACTGGTTGATTCTGTGTGTGTGTGTGTGTTCTGTGCGTGTTTCCACTATCCAAAGATCTGAGTAATATACACACCACTACATATGCAAAAATTTCTCGAGACTAATTTCACTGTAC
>JADANM010006225.1:3707735-3718466 GCA_026213755.1 Eurema hecabe
TTCTAAACCTTTAAAAAAACTAGATCACTCAAAATTTATGTCACAGAAAATGACGTAATGCAATTATAGTTAGCTATTGTTTCAGTTAATTTCCAAGCGTAAGTGTGAACCAGATTCAACTTGTCAACAAATAAAAATATCAAATAATTCACCAACCTTGCTATTAGGCGTATCATACGAGAATCCCAGTACATTAGTAGTTTCATTTCTATCCCATTTGTATTCAATGGCGTTTGTTTTAGCTGAAGGATCGGCTTTTTCCAAAGATACTATGTACTTTGCAGGACCACTCATTAGGAAGTACGGAGCGTCGCGAAGATTCGTCATGTTTGGGAACTGTAATGATTAAATTTGTTATGGAAAATATTCTGTTTTATTTAGTCTAGTATACGAATAAAAAATATTAACTATTACAAGATTAAAAAAAAAAACAAAAGACCTAATTCGATAATATATTATGGAATATTGTGTGGTATCAAATATACTAATAAAACATTCAATACTTTTAAAAATTTTGGTTAACGAGTTGGATGAAACAAAGAAATACGTTAAATTATTGCTACGATGAGGAGAATATTAAGCAATTACAAGAACCATAACATTGCGATATAACCTTAGCGTATAAATTTAATTACATAATTTGACTAAAGCTATTGATTACCTGATAGGCAGCGCACACTTTAATTCCAATAGCCTTATCGAATGTAGACCAACTGCAAGTATTTTGTTCGATTCTATTTTTATTTAGTCCCTGCTGCGCCAATTCTTGATCTCCGTGAAGAACCAGCAACTCGGATCTGAAAAAGGGTTACTCAAGGATCTATACTTGGCGCTATATTATTATTTATATTTGAGAATGTCATGTTAGATGTTTGAGAACGATTTAATTAAAATTTAAAGAATTATTTTGGTTACAATAGATGTTCATATATCATTCCGGTGGTAAATGTTTTGTAATACCATGACGATTCAAAAGTGTTACTTTATGTAGCCTTATTGAATAAAGATACTTTTGACTTTTGACTTTATTCATAGAAAAAAAATTTTTGAAAGAATGAAATAACAAAACAAAATTGTGATTATTGCTTGAGTACAATAAATTATTTATTATATACATGTTAATAGAATTAACATGTAGATAAAAGCAATTCGGATTCATAGCTATTTTATTATTCCATAAATATAAAATCTATTTATCGTAGCCATATATCCCATATCTATATAATTGTTTCAAATGGACAGTGTTCAAATATTATAATCTGAAATAGATTTAACCTTAAAAGTTTGTCCAATAAAAATCTGACTTTATAGCATTTCAATACTCACTTAGCAGCAAATATTTCTTGCTTATCCCTCGGTAACGATAGATCAAGACGCAGTAAGCCAAGTCCTCGTACTGAAAGTTTAACTCCCACCGACGTAGCGGTATACAATCTGGATGATAACCGAATGCCACTTGTCGCTAAAGACCCAGCTGATACACTCATTGTTGCTGCTATGTTAACTGCTACGCTGTTAAAGGAGTTAGAATATATTTTTAATAAAGAAACTGGGGCAGGTCCCCTTCACAGGAGACCGACTGGGTGGGTACCCCCACAGTGCCAGACATTCTACCGCCTGAACAGTGATATGAAAATGTCACTGTGCTCCGGTCTGAAGGGCACTGTAGCCAGCGTGATTACTGGGCTAATGAGTCTTAACATCTGACGACTCAAAGTGGGGAGCGTCGGTGTAGTGCACCCCTGTCCGGAGTTGGGCTTTATAGCAAAGTTCCGGGTAGCACTGCATTGGCTATGGGCTGGCGTTACTCTTACCATCAGGAGTGCGTCCAGCTCGTATCCCCTCTTTATATTATAACAAAAAAAACTAGCTGTTGCCTGCGACTTCGTTTGATTGAACTTTCATACGGACCTTTGTCATACAAAAATATTTCCAGGTAAAATGTAGTCATGTCTTTTTTCAGGCTCTAAACTATGTTTGTATCAAATTTCAGTAATTTTAGCGTGTAAGTGAAAGAGACAAACAGATATACTTTCATATTTATAATATTGGTATAGTATGGACTGTAAAAGATTGGTAAAGTTTCACTTTAATTATTTCGAGATAAATAGGTAGACTATTGATTATTTTTAAAGCATAGTTTATTTAATTGAATCGCTATCGACGAGAAGTTTTTATATATGCCGAGACACATATATGCAAAGCGTTCTGAATCCCGCTGATGATGGTTATAACCATCATCAGCGGGATTCAGAACGCTTTGCATTAGTGGCGAATTTAGAAGTAACAACATCGCCCCGTCTGTTAAAAGCCCATTCATTAGATATATCCCCTTCTCATACAAACCTAGGTCTAATCTTTCCTTCGAAGTCCAGATTCCCAGACTTGGTGTATTTATCGAGCACTGTTCCAGCCATCTTGGTATCGACATAGCTAGTTCCCATCAGATTCATATTGAGAGGCAAACCACATCCTGTAGGCACTGAGAATGTTGTG
The DNA here is from genome assembly GCA_026213755.1 of Eurema hecabe. Lineage (NCBI taxonomy): Eukaryota > Metazoa > Arthropoda > Insecta > Lepidoptera > Pieridae > Terias > Terias hecabe. The sequence goes on from JADANM010006225.1 coordinate 3,710,232, forward strand.
TCGAGAAATAGAGATGCTTTGTTGTATGATATTTCCTGTAATATTATATTCAAAAACACGTTTTAGTTTGTAAATTGCACGCGATGTTATTTTTAGAGTAAAAGAAAGCAAATTTAATTTATTAATTTCATAAAAAGTACAACGGAAACAATATTCTAATGTGTAGTAAAATTACGGCGTACATAACATTTACCATCAAATTTAAATAATACATCCGAAAGACGAACACGTTTATCGAGCCAAATAGCTCTCAAATGAGTTGCCGGCCTTTTAAAGACTAGAAATTTACAGCTCGAATCACTTATAACTCAGAAACATTAAGCTGTAAAATAAGATTTGATGATTTGTTCGTGACTTCAACCCGGTAATATAGACGATTTATCAAAACTCATATTTGCTGTAGTCGGACTATGCATTTGTTAAGAACTAGTAAAATCAAGCAGAAAAGCTTCGAAAAATTCCTACAAACTACATCCACTCATGTATATTGTAATTGGTCCTCACCTTTCCGGACAATATTTCCAGTATCCTCAACTTCGGGTCTAATTTCTCCAACGATTTTCTAATCTCGTCGTCACCCTCAGCGCTCCAGAAAGATATTTCGTTACCGAAAACTTTAAATCCTACTTCAGCTATCGGAAATCTATGTTTCAGTGCATTATTTTTATATCCTAGTTCATCAATTTTCTCTCTTATTTCGTCAGCTTCGTTGACTGAACGGAATGGTCGTAGTTTATTGATTTTTTCAACTACTTTGTTTGTGTTAAGGGGTCCGTTTGCACCGAATAAGTTTTCAAAGTATCGCTCGAAACCTTCACCTCTTGCTTTTATCTGTTAGTATATAGTTTACAATATAAATTAAATAGTTTTTATAACAATACAGAATAACAAAATTTTAGGAGAGAAACAAGATAAATGTATTTAAAAGCGCTATTGTAGCCCTGTTGGTTAAGTATATAACGTATAACTATTTATTTCTTTTTTTAAAGTTCATGAGGCAAACAGAATTTATTTATACCTTATTAACCACGGTTTCAACCCGCAAAATGTTTAATGTTATATTTCTAAATTAAGTTAAATGTTTAAATAAATTTTTTTGTCGACTGTACATTTACATCAAAATTCATAATATGAACATTACGTACCTCAAGTAAATTGATAGATTCCCCGAACATATCAACGGTCAAGTTCAGAGATACAGACCTCGGTATATACGAGTCCGGTGAAAATATTACATTTGCTTCGTAATTACCACCTGAAAAAACATACCGTGACTTTGAATTCTAATATCTATATATATAAAAGCAAGTCGTGTTAGTTACTTCACTTATAACTCGATAACGGCTCAACTGATTTGGCTGAAAATCTGTGGGGATGTAGTTTAGAACCAGGAAAAGGACATAGGATACTTTTTATTCAGTTTCCAGGGGAATAATTTTTTTATGAAAGTAAACGCGGACGGAGTCGCGGGCAAGAGTTAGTTTATTATAAAAATTGGCTGGAGTTTAATTGTATGTTTTTGCATGCGTGTTATCAAGGAGGAAGGTATCTCAATTCGACCGTATATTTGCTTTTTACATAAAAAATGAAAACTTTTACTTCCGTTATTAAGCCTTTGCTTCTTTAACGTGACGTAATTAAATACTTAAATTATTATTGAGAGACTTTATTTAACCTACTTACATAGGTATCGATAATTAATTTGTCAATCATAATTATTAGCTTATTTTAACAATGTTATGTTTTTAAAATAATAATTGGATTTCCTCTATACTGATAGTGTGGGGGTGGGTACGTGTGCGTGCGTGCGTGCGTGTGTGTGTGCGTGTGTGTGTGTTTTTGCGTGCGTGCGTGTTAACATAATATTTACAAAAGATGATATCTCACCAGCATTATACTGATCGAAGAACACGCTCTGCTCGTAGTTTCTAGAGAACATCCTAAAGTCTGGATTGTCTTCCAGTTGCGGCATTTGATGGCCCGAGAGGAGACCCTGGATCTCTACTCGCGAGGGGAGAGACGACTGGCCAAGGTTGTTGAGGTGGGACCACACGAATGTTGCCACTGTTTGAGGAAGAGAAACGATATATGGTAACATTGCTAGTTTTCCAATTACAGAGCATAGTGCGATCAGTGGCACGAAATGTCGAATTATGATGAAGCTCATTGTAAATTAAATTTCTATCGTTCATCTATTAAGTTTATTTTTTTAAGCACCGTAGTTTTTACTGCAGTTCGCAATGTAAATAATATAAAATTGCATTTAGATCATCTAGTACCACACTTAACAGTCTGTATCCAAAGCAACACCCAAACTCGAGAAAGTACAAAAAAAAAAAATTAAGTATGGGTATGGCAACCCTTGGCTCAACATTTGCTGTTACCGATGCACCAATCGGTCGTTGTAGCATTTAATCATCAATACATATAATAAAAACGTAACGAGTCGCAGTCTGTACATGGAAGAAAATTTTATAGAAGACGTTAATTAACGCAATAGAACCCAAAACAATTATTTTTGGAATTTTTGTCTGTTTGTTTGTGCACGCTAATCTCAGAAACGGCTCATCTTATCTAGATGGGGATTTCAATGATATATTGTGGTAAGCTTCACTTAACATTTAGTATTTGATTCATGTCAATCGGTTGATAAATAAAAAAAGTTATGGCAATTTTAAGAATCACGTTGATCTTGCTGAACTTTTGTTGGCGCGGGTTAGGCAGTATCAAAAATGCTGCCCAAAGTCACTTTTCTACGCGGGCGAAGTCGCGGGCACAGCTAGTTTAATATATGAACCGAAATATCTTATGCACAGATAACATATTTCAGAGGTTACAAACCTTTATTATAATTTATATCTGTAAAAAAATAAAAAAAAAACACTACTAAATTACCTTGGTTAACAGGTTCATTCCGTAGCGCGTGGAATATCTTCCTAATGGTACCGAGGTTGGGGCACCGCATCACTTGCAAGTAGGACGCGATTCGAATCTCCACATCTATTAGATCTTCTCTGTAGGTCTCTAGGAAATATTCACTGAAACGGTTAATTTTATTAACTATCAATACAACCTGGATTTTCATACTTAAATCTCTAAAACTACGCAACCGATATTCATTCGTTTTTTATAGAAAAGAGTGATTCATTAGAAAGTTTTGTGTACTATAATACAGGAATATTCATTTTGGATTCATGAATATTGTAATAATTGTTTTAAAATTGTTTCTTTTTATTATAAAAGAGCCACTACAATAAGCGTTTCTTGCCGGTTCTTCTTTATAAAAACTGCGATTCAGTAGTAAAATATTAATTTATACTACCATAATGATTCAAAAATGTTACTATATGTAGCCTAGTTGAAAAGATATATTTTTTACTTGGACTTTACCTAGTTTCAGTACAAGGAGTCCTCCTGAAGGCGTCTATAGCTGTTAGTCTCACAGGCACTGGTATGAGCGAATCACCAATCATATTCATTAATACATCAGCAAACTCCGGTTTAAACCCACCAATGTTACCGAGAGCTTTAATCGCTATTATTAGCTGAAATATAACAATTAAAGTATTAATTTATTTTGAAAACTAGCTTTTAAAGCATTTTTTAGTTGAACTATGATTATCTTGCAACTTCCGAACCGGTGGTTGGCACCATGTAGACTTTCTGGAAGTAGGTATTTAGTTCAAATTTACTCAAAAATAAAACATTTTCATTTTCATTTCCACTCTTTGTCAGATCAGCTCCATGGTACCATATACCATTGTATTGTCATCCGTCACTTAGGTATACCAAGTTTCAGCTCAATCAGTCTATTAGAAGTGGTTCAAGTCTTCCTTGCAAGGTTTGTAAAGATACATACATACATACATACAATAGTGAAGATAAATAAAAACTTGTAAAAAACTAACTTTAAAATATTAGGATGCCTGGCAGAAATTGCCGTTTAGCAATAGGTCGCTTTTTGAAATGTAGGTACTTATTTTATTTTTTGTGATACACTACATATAAAAATAATGATTTATTGTAACTTACGTTGTCCCGATCAGAACGTTCAAGTGTTGGAATGCCTTTAGCGATTAATTCATTCACAATATTTTGAAATTCTTCTAGAATTTTCTTTGGAATTTCTTCGTCTGTGCATTCTCGAACTGAAATTTTCATAAGTCAATTATTAATTATAATTATACAATATTGTATATATCTAAAAAGAAGCACATGTACTTTAGTAGACTTTCACTTGGCAGCGATTTCTTTCAAGCAACTGCAAGTGTAGTACAAGAATGAAATGAGAAGATAAGAAGGCATAGACCATAGGGTATACAAAAGTCTAGATTCCGTTTATAAATTTACCACAGGACGTCGTAAATTGATTAATTTGCGAAAATATGTTCGTAAAGTGATACAATAAATAATTTACAATAATTTGTCTCTCATTTACAATTCTTACGAAAGTTTATGAACATCCTAGGAAATTTATAATCTTGCGGTGTTATATATATGTCAGCGGAAAATAACAAGAACAGCAAATTTATAAATTTCCTAGGAAATTTATAAACCTTCGTAGGATTCTAAACGAGATATATGTAATATTTTACGACCACATTTACAGAGTCTCGTGGTAAATTTATCAACTAAATTTATAAATATGCTGTTTTTGCTATCTTCCGGTGACATATACAACTTCCGAATCAATATCGTAAGCGTGATTCAGAACTCTGTGCTTTAGTAGCGGTCTACTGGATTACATAAAGTTAGAAGATTCTACTCACGTGATTTCCCGCTATGCTTGCAATACGAGTGCGTCATCGAGGACACAGTGAAACTTATGATCTTGTCATTCTTCTGCTTTTGAAGTAGCTCTAGCATACTTTTTAGCATGTCCAATTTGGGTCTAAAAACATTGCAATCAAAAAAATGTTATTATAAATTATACTATAACCTGTCATTAAGTTTTCAGTTAACACATACAGACTCACACACGCGTACGTGTGTACACGCACACACAAACGCACACACGCTCGTATACACACACACACACACACATGCACAAATACAAACATTCTCATTCAAATTTGTTTCGTCACCTTGTTTAAAAATTTTAACCTTTCTAATTTATAGTAAATTATAATTATAATTGTAAATTATTTTGGTTTAAAACAATACAAGCCTATACACTAAGTGAGATTGGCGGGTTTAAACAAAAAATCTAAAAATAAATCATAGACAAACCTCGGTATCATAGCCATAGACATCAGCCACTCGTGTCTCGTATCATTATTGACTTCGTTCTTGATTATCATGTCCTTTATCAGTTCTACGGAACCCGTACTCGCTATGTACGGGAGAGCGTCCAGTATATGCTTCCTAGAAGAGAATATCGACGAAATATCATAAAAAAACCTGTAGTTTTAATCTATTTAGACGACTGGCTAATACAAAGATATTCTAGAAGTAGAATTGAAACTGAATTCAAAGAAGAAAAAATATTTATGAAATTTTATACGATTCCAGAAAGTTTTATTTAGCATCTCTTTATTAATAAACAAACATAACATGGATAAATTATTAATAATACTTTATCAAGTATCCATCTAAATTTGATGGAAAATTAAAAGGAGTTGACTCTGGCACATATCTAACAGCGTTACCGACTAAGAAATCTACTTGTAGGAAGAGATGAAAAGAGAGAGACGTTACTACTACCAAAGTTTCCTGGTAATATAATGGGTGCGACAGCAATGTATAGGTCGCGTCACGAATCTTTAGCGCTGAAGGAAACCTGCGCAGAAGTCAAAAATAATGTATCGAGGTAGCGGCGCGGCGCGCGGAACGCGTGATTGTCGGGTGCGCGAGCGTTGATTGGTTCTCCATAGTATTGTCTTCCTCGCACCAATACGTCAATTACGAGCGCGATTCTACCGATGCGCAGCTAATCTCGTCCAGCGCTAAACATTCGTGACGCGACCTATACCAGGCAAGCATAACGCAACAGGAGGTCACTCACTTAGCGGCCTCGCACACAGTACCAGCTCTGGCTAGTAACTGTGCTAAGGCAGGGTGGTGTAACTTGCGAGCTGCTCGTACTAATCGACCCCATAGACCCACTACAGAACCACTATCCATATTCTCGTCTACTGATGATACTTCATCGTCTGAATTTGGTTTTATTCTGGAAAAAAATCGAAAATTTGTATATAAGAAACTAATAAACAGATGATTATGAAATGAATCCTCTGAATAGCCTTTTAAATAACGACGACCGCTTGGCGCAGTGGTAGCACAACTTCTTTCTGCGCGAAGGGTCGTGGATTCGATCCTCACAGCGGAAAAATATATTTGTAATTTACATTTGTATTTTTCTAGCGTATGGGTGTTTCTATGTATCATGTGCATGTATTTACAAAAGAAAAGTATGTACATGTAATTTATTCCGTTATCTAGTTGCCATAACACAAGCTTCTGATTAGCTTGGAACTAGATGGCGCTGTGTATACTGTGTAATGTCCTGAAAATATTTATTTCATTTTTTTAAATATGACTGCTCTACAGCATCATTCTTTTAATCATTTGGCTTAGAAAAATACTGGGTTACAATGAAAATTCCATTCGTTTGAGCTTCAAGAAATTGAGTACAACATAAAGGTATGGATTCACAAGGTAAAAATATTTGGGTTTGTATTTCTAAGATAAATCAGCGATATTTAAGCTAAGCAAAGAACTACTTACAAGCAGAGTAATTTTAGTACATCCCATGCAGATTTTAATTCACCAGTATCAGACTTGCCGTAAGCTATGTGGTGATGTAGAAGGTTTGATCGCTTTTGAATTATTGTCCATGCTGAAACAAAATTAATATGAAAATAAAGACTGCATATCTATGCCTTTGCACGCATACACGCATACGTAAATGCAAACAAACATGTGATAAGTTATAAAAGCTTTTTAAGTAGATAAAATAAACATTTCGATTTTTTTTGTCTCCATTATTTCCAGTGATCTGTCTTTTCGACATTAAGCTAGATATTTTGTATTTAAAAAGTATGTCGTGCATGGCATATAAGCCATTGATATGTATTTATTTTGGCTTTCCTATGTTTGTGTTAAAAAACAACTTGAGGAAGAACTTGATTAATATAAAACATTTAAATTTTAGTTAAGGATATTAATAAATTACAGAACTATCCCACCTTTTTTCTCCGAATCAACAGTTTCATCATCTGTCTTATTAACTTCTCTTAAAAGTACTAGATCTTGTATTACAGTGGACATGGCCCCGGAGTTTCTTCCAGAGAATGGTTCAAACAGATGTCTCTCCCGGCAATTGACTGCTTTATATATGTGATGGTCTACTGTGATACGACATTTGCTTTCCGACTTCAGAACTGGCCAGGTTTGGAATTTCTGAAAAATAAATGTTTGTCAAATTTAACTATTCATTCACAAAAGATTTGTGAGTAAGAAAGCTGATGTAATAAATAAATACTAATTTGCAACAAAGTAAATAAGAATATCCCAATCCTACTAATATAAATTTTATATTATTTAAGCTATAGAATAAGATAATTAGAATAAGATATATAAGATTATTTTCAAATATTTCTTAGCTCATCCAGTTCCTATTAGGTTTTATATTATATATTTAAAACTTTGAAGCTTATTTTTTAGGCACCCCAGAGCAATAACCACTTCCCATCAGATGGCTTGCCTGTTCATTTGCCTCCTATGTTATAAAGATATAAATAATCAACTTACACTTTGAAAATCGTATCTGACAGTTTGTAAGATAGACATATACTTGTATCTATTTCTACACTGGGTCAGGTCCCGAGTCTTGACCAGTATAAGACTTGTGTTCTCTTGCCCTCGTACAGTGTAGTCTACATTACAGGTACCTTGAATGTCAGTCTGAAACAAATATATATTATCGTAAATGATCTTAAAAAGTACAATGTGCTAAAATTCAAATATAAAGGAAATGTCCAAAAGCCTGGAAGTTACTCATTTTAAACAATTCAATTTTAAAATATTCAGGTAATATTATTGGTGAAATAAAAGTAGATCATATAAATGTTTCTCAAAAAGGTAGACAAAGGTTTATTAAATATATATTAATTTCAAGAGGATAAAAAAATATACCTCAATTCCTTTGAAGTTGATGTCAAATCTTTTCACACTATTCTGAAAGAGTGATAGTATAGCCCGTTTGAAGTTGACCACCCAGTCCTCTTCCCTGTC
>JADANM010006225.1:3718566-3738121 GCA_026213755.1 Eurema hecabe
TTTTTGTCGTAGTTGGGTTTTAGTTTTTTTACTTTATCTTGTTTGGTGCATAAAGTGATTTAATGTATGATTGTGATAGTGTATCATGCAGTAAACTAGCTAATAAGTGTCCAAGAAATGAAATGCCGTTCCGATTGCTCCAAGATTCGTCAAGGTTCTTCGTAAAGCTCACTATCACTTTACGAAGGGCAGAACGAAACGACTGACTGACTCTACTAAAGACGACTTGATGACGATTTTACTTGACATTGGCAAAAAGCTAGACGCTAATGCCATAATATATAAGAAAGAAACAAAGAAGTATCAATACAACCTGGATTTTTATACTTAAATCTTTGAAACTACGCAATCGATATTCATTCGTTTTTTATAGAAAAGAGTGATTTATTAGAAAGTTTCATGTGTACTATAATACAGGAATATTCATTTTGGATTCATGAATATTGTAATAATTGTTTTAAAATTGTTTCTTTTTATTATAAAAGAGCCACTATAATAAGAGTTTCTTGCCGGTTCTTCTTTATAAAAACTGCCATTCAGAAGTAAAATATTAATTTATACTACCATAATGATTCAAAAGCGTTACTATATGTAGCCTAGTTGAAAAGAGATATTTTTTACTTGGACTTTACCTAGTTTCAGTACAAGGAGTTCTCCTGAAGGCGTCTATAGCTGTTAGTCTCACAGGCACTGGTATGAGCGAATCACCAATCATATTCATTAATATATCAGCAAACTCCGGTTTAAACCCACCAATGTTACCGAGAGCTTTAATCGCTATTATTAGCTGAAATATAACAATAAAAGTATTAATTATTTGAAAACAAGCTTTTAAAGCATTTTTTAGTTGTACTATGATTATCTTGCAACTTCCGAACCGGTGGTTGGCACCATGTAGACTTTCTGAAAGTAGGTATTTAGTTTAAATTTACTCAAAAATAAAACATTTTTCATTTTCACTCTTTGTCAGGTCAGCTTCATGGTACCATATTATTGTATTGTCATCCGTTACGTAGGTATACCAAGTTTCTATTGGAAGAGGTTCAAATCTTTTTTGCAAGATTTGTAAACATACATACATACATACAAAATTGAAGATAAATAAAAGCTTGTTAAAAAACTATATGCACAAGCTAACTTTAAAATATTAAGATGCCTGGCAGAGATTGCCATTTAGCAATACGTCGACTTTTGTAAATGTGCTTATTTTATTTTTCGTAAAGTACTAAATATAAAAATATATTTTTTTAACTAACATTATCCCGATCTGAGCGTTCAAGTGTTGGAATCCCTTTAGCGATTAATTCATTCACAATATTTTGAAATTCTTCTAGAATTTTCTTTGGGATTTCTTCATCTGTGCATTCTCGAACTGAAAATTTTATAAGTCAATTATTTATTTATAACTTAACACTATTGTATACAATTAAGAAAATGTCAAGCACAAATAATATAATAGACTATTGCTTGGTAGCGATTTCTTCCTGTTATGTATGGTTCTGTGAGTTATGGGACATTTATATTATATGGCAATACTACTTCCTGTGAATAATACAAGATGGTGTGTACTATGTAGCGTGTAAAAGTGTTGTGAAATATATAAAATATAGAAATAGTATAGACTTCTTTGTTTAACGCCTAAATAGTGTATAACTTAATACTTCCAAACAACTCCAAATATAGTACAAGAATGAAAAGAGAAGATAAGAAAGCAAAGTGTATACAAAAGTCTAAATTCCGATAGTTTATAAATTTTTCACAAGACGTCGTAAATTGATAAATTTTCAAAAATGTGTTCGTAACATAATATCAAAAATTTGTCTCTCGTTTAGAACTGTTAAGAAAGTTTATGAACGTCCTAGGAAATTTATAAACTAACTGATCTTGTTATCTTCCGTTAACTACATTTATAAAAGTCTCGAATCATCATCGTAAGCGCGATTCAGAACTCTGTGCTTTACTAGATTCTACTAGATTATATAAAGTTAGGAGATTCTACTCACGTGATTTCCCGCTATGCTTGCAATACGAGTGCGTCATCGAGGACACGGTGAAACTTATGATCTTGTCATTTTTCTGCTTTTGAAGTAACTCTAGCATACTTTTTAGCATGTCCAATTTGGGTCTAAAAACATTGCAATCAAAAAAATGTTATTATAAATTATACTATAACCTGTCATTAAGTTTTCAGTTAACACATACAGACTCACACATGCGTACGTGTGTACACGCACACACGCTCGTATACACACACACACACATGCACAAATACAAACATTCTTATTCAAATTTGTTTCGTCACCTTGTTTAAAAATTTTAACCTTTCTAATTTATAGTAAATTATAATTATAATTGTAAATCATTTTGGTTTTAAACAATACAAGCCTATACACTAAGTGAGATTGGCGGGTTTAAACAAAAAATCTAAAAATAAATCATAGACAAACCTCGGTATCATAGCCATAGACATCAGCCACTCGTGTCTCGTATCATTATTGACTTCGTTCTTGATAATCATGTCCTTTATCAGTTCTACGGAACCCGTACTCGCTATGTACGGGAGAGCGTCCAGTATATGTTTCCTACAAGAGAATATCAACCAAATATCATAAAAAAAACCTGTAGTTTTAATCTATTTAGACGACTGGCTAATACAAAGATATTCTACAAGTAGAATTGAAACTGAATTCAAAGAAGAAAAAATATTGATGAAACTTTATACGATTCCAGAAAGTTTAATTTAGCATCTCTTTATTAATAAACAAACATAACATGGATAAATTATTAATAATACTTTATCAAGTATCCATCTAAATTTGATAGAAAATTAAAAGGAGTTAACTCTTGTACATAGCTAACAGCGTTACCGACTAAGAAATCTACTTGTAGGAAGAGATGAAAAGAGAGAGACGTTACTAGGTACTACCAAAGTTTCCTGGTAATATAATGGGTGCGACAGCAATGTATAGGTCGCGTCACGAATCTTTAGCGCTGAACGAAACCTGCGCAGAAGTCAAAAATAATGTATCGAGGTAGCGGCGCGGCGCGCGGAGCGCGTGATTGTCGGGTGCGCGAGCGTTGATTGGTTCCCCATAGTGTTGCCTTCCTCGCACCAATACGTCAATTACGAGCGCGATTCTACCAATGCGCAGCTATTCTCGTCCAGCGCTAAACATTCGTGACGCGACCTGTACCAGGCAAGCATAACGCAACAGGAGGTCACTCACTTAGCGGCCTCGCACACAGTACCAGCTCTGGCTAGTAACTGCGCTAAGGCTGGGTGGTGTAACTTGCGAGCTGCTCGTACTAATCGACCCCATAGCCCCACTACAGAACCACTATCCATATTCTCGTCTACTGATGATACTTCGTCGTCTGAATTTGGTTTTATTCTGGAAAAAAAATTGAAAATTTACTGACCTTGTACATAAGAAACTAATAAACAGATGATTATGAAATGAATCCTCTAAATAAGTTTTTAAATAACGACGATCGCTTGGCGCAGTGGTCGCACAACTGCTTTCTGCGCGAAGGGTTGGGTTCGATCCCCACACCAGAAATATATATTTGTAATTTACATTTGTATTTTTCTGGCATATGGGTGTTGCTATGTATCGTGTGTCCGTATTTACAAAAGTAAAGTATGTATATGTAATTTATTCCGTTATCTAGTTGCCATAACACAAGCTTCTGCTTAGCTTGGAACTAGATGGCGCTATGTATAAATGTCCTGAAAACATTTATTTATTGTCTTTAAATATGACTGCTCTACAGCATCATTCTTTTAATCATTTGGCTTAGAAAAATATTAGGTTAAAATGATTCCATTCGTTTGAGCTTCAAGAAATTGAGTACAACATGAAGGTATGGATTCACAAGGTAAAAATATTTGGTTTTGTATTATCTATATCTATGATGAATCAGCGATATTTAAGCTAAGCAAAGAACTACTTACAAGCAGAGTAATTTTAGAACATCCCATGCAGATTTTAATTCACCAGTATCAGACTTGCCGTAAGCTATATGATGATGAAGAAGGTTTGATCGCTTTTGAATTATTGTCCATGCTGAAACAAAATTAATATGAAAATAAAGACTGCATATCTATGCCTTTGCACGCATACACGCATACGTAAATGCAAACAAACATGTGATAAGTTATAAAAGCTTTTCAAGTAGATAAAATAAACATTTAGATTTTTTTAGTCTCCTTTATTTCCTGTGATCTGTCTTTTCGACATTAAGCTAGATATTATGAATTTAAAAAGTATGTCGTGCATAGCATATAAGCTATTGATATGTTCATATTATTTTTATTTATTTTGGTTTTCCTATGTTTGTGTTAACAAATAACTTGAGGAAGAACTTATTGAATTTATATATAACGTTTTAATCTTAGTTAAGGATATTAATATATTATTATAAACTATCCCACCTTTTTTCTCTGAATCCACAGTTTCATCATCTGTCTTATTAACTTCTCTTAAAAGTACTAGATCTTGTATTACAGTGGACATGGCTCCGGAGTTTCTTCCAGAGAATGGTTCAAACAAATGCCTTTCCCTGCAATTGACCGCCTTATATATGTGATGGTCAACTGTGATACGACATTTGCTTTCCGACTTCAGAACTGGCCAGGTTTGGAATTTCTGAAAAAAAAATATCTAATTCAACTTTTCATTCCAGAAATACACTAGCTTTCTAAGGAAGAAAGCTGATGTTATTAATAAATACTAATTTGCAACAAAGTAAATAAGAATATAACGATCCTAATAATATACATTTTATATTATATATGCAAAAGAATGCGATGATAGATTGATGTTAGTGATTCTTTTTAAATAATTCTCAGCTCATACAGCTTTTATTACCTTTTAATATTACAGATTTATACTTTTAAGCTTATGACTATTTTCCATCAAATGGCTCGCCAGCTAATTTATGTCATATTTTTATATTTAATCAACTTACACTTTGAAAATCGTATCTGACAGTTTGTAAGATAGACATATATTTGTATCTATTTCTACATTGAGTCAGATCCCGAGTCTTGACCAGTATAAGACTTGTGTTCTCTTGCCCTCGAACGGTGTAGTCTACATTACAGGTACCTTGAATGTCAGTCTGAAACAAATATATATTATCATAAATGATCTTAAAAAGTATAATGTGCTAAAATTAAAATATAAAGAAAATGTCCAAAAGCCTGGAAGTTACTCATTTTAAACAATTCAATTTTAAAATAAAGTAAATATATTAGCCTCAGGTAATTTTATTGGTGAAATTAAAGTAGAATGTTTGTTAAGAGGTAGACTTTGCTTTTGAAGTTAATTAAATTTATATTAACTTTAAAAGCACAAAACCCTAATAAAAATACCTCAATTCCTTTGAAGTTGATGTCAAATCTTTTCACACTATTCTGAAAGAGGGATAGTATAGCCCGTTTGAAGTTGACCACCCAGTCCTCTTCCCTGTCATCTGGACAAATTTCTGATATAACTCCATCATGGAATGAGAATCTGTAAAAGCATGATTACAAATTAGTTGCAACTTCATTTGCTTGAAAACTTTACTTTTCTTATAGTATTTTAAAAGCTTATGTGCCATTTAGGATAAGGTTATTGAAAGTTTCTTCCATCATTAAAATTGGTATAATTACTGCTCATAAGTAGGTGACACCTGAAAACTAGTGCTATTCTGATAGCCTGCTCTCAGCCCACATTAAATGTTATGTCACCCATTGCTACCTTTTTTCTTATTAATTGTTTACAATTTATCTATGAGAGTATCAATAAACACTTATTTTCTTTTGTTATTTTTATTCTTAAGAAGTGTTTTTATGAATATTAAAACGGCTATTTTATATAAATAATAATTTATATGCTTATCACTACTAAGGCTTTTGCAATTATTTTTCTTACTTTGATTTTAAGTTAGCAGTAAAATACTAAGAATAATATTTTTATGTAGTTCTTATTGTTTTGATAATTTATAATTCATTAGATAGAAAATAAAGTCTTGGGTTTCTTACCTTAGATCATATGAAGATACACTTTGAATGAATTTCTCTTCTCTCTCAACAGGATAGTTCTCATCCTGATCCACTAGAGTAACATCAGTCAATTGCAATATACCTTCACACGGCCTGATGAATTGTATTATCACCTGAAAATTATAGGACATTTTATTTAGCTTTAAATATTTTTACCAAAATAGTATGGTGGGTGTATATTCACATTGTTTAAAAAGTAAAATTAATGTTGTAGCTAGTTCCTTATTTGTGTAAAAGACCTTTTACAGAATGCGACAATAGTTTTATACAATACCAATACTTTTTATCATACCTCAGTTCTAACGTCTAAAGTAGATCTGTTGTTGCTTGAACCGGCGAAATAGGTCTCCACATTGACCTTATATTCATAATGGTAGCTTACTGATGTAAGGTAGTTGAATTTTTCTGAAGCTAAAAAGAAAGTTTTGTAATGCTAAATAAAACTGTAGCCAATTACTTTCTTACTACTTGAAAATGAATTGTAATGTACTAAATATCAAGCATTTCCTATAGGAGTTTGCATATCTATTAATTACATTAAGTATTTAAATTCAAATTTCAAAACAAACCATGTTTACTGTTTTCAAATTTTAGTGCTTTGTTTTGACATCTAGACTCTAATACATGTTGTACTGTAAATGTCATGCTATGTCAGTGTGAGCTGTCAATTAAAAAAAGTTGGAAATAATATTATACACATTACCAAGTGATTACATTCTCTTTGCACATTACACAAGAAAAATAATATAAAATTATATTTACTTACGTGCACATGATGGTGACCCGCAAATGTATGGGTCTTTTAACGAATCTGAAATGTAAGATAAGATAATTAGTAATTTAATAACGTTTTCAAAAATGGGCTGATTTAATGAATGCAAAATTTTTTAAATATTTTCTCATTCACTTTAGGATTTTAAAACCCTTACTCCGACTCTGTATACTATGACCACGTTAAGTCTGAGACATGTCTTTCTGTGGCTACTTTAACTGAATAAAACATAGGTCAGTATTATTTATTCTAATAATAAATTGGTGTCTGTAAATATTGTATTTAAACAAGGTTAGCAAGATATAAATTTCTCTAAAAAAACTCAACTTAAATTATAATGCAAGCGCTAGCAAAATATTTCGGCAATTCCCAATAACGAACGAGCACTAAAGCGCTAGAAATAAATCGAGTGTGCAGAACAGAAATTATTGAAAATACGTAAAAATGCAAAATATAACTACAACGGATTGTAAATCCCGTGTGAGCATAAATGGAAACGATTGAGTATTGAAAGCCGACGACACGGAATAATAACCGCGACTAGTAACACAAAATGCTGCATACATTTTCGATATTTTGAGTAATCCGGTACACAATTTGTTTGTAATTATCGAGGAATTGGAAAATAAAATTTCAGTTAAATGCAAACAGCATTTAAAATTTATTTTTGGGGTGTATTTGTAAAAGAGTTTTTATAAATATGTGATTTTTAGTTGAAAATTTATACAAATGTTGGATTAAAAAAAATGTAGTATCTATATCACTAACACTGATTTTCTATAATCGTATCTAGAGTTAATGCGTAGTTATAATTTAAGCCTAAATAATAAATCTTTACAAAACTAAATCACAGCAACAGTACTGATATTAAAATCTGGATGATGAATTTCTCATAACTCGTTATCACTGAAAATATTTAGCTCTGAACAATATTCTAGGAAAAGCGTCATCGCTTTGATAACTGACTGATATTGTAATCGAAACAAAACAGCATTAAACAATAGGGTTAGTTTTCTATAGACGATCATAGGTTCCTAGGTAACAGGGCTTACATCTTAGTCTTTAGGCTTAAGGCCAATGACTTAACTTACCTACAGGCTATATGATGGCAGAGATTGCTAGTTAGCAATAAGGCAGCCTCTTTTGTATTATAATTTGTTTGTTTTTACATGTACTTATTTTGTTTTGATTGTAATGTACAATAAAGTATTATAAATAAAATAAATAAATATACTTCAAAAGTCAACATTGAACGATCCAATACATTTTAGCAAGTGGTGTTCGATATATCGATATATGTATCTACTTACAAAATATGCTCTTATTCGAATACAATTGCTGTCGATTTTGACTAGTTTCGATACAGTTTTAGATCGACATCGAATAAAACAAAACGTTTTTGTTTATGTTTAGACAACAATACGATCAACTGACGTTCGATATAAGAGTAGCTTAAGTTCCATAGCTCAGAAACCGATACTAAAATTGTCCGATAATGACGACGATTGCATTGGAAGTAGAGTTTCAGCTTTATTTCTTCTCATTCACATTTTTCTCTGTAGAAAACTGCTTTTGACCTACATAATTGTTTTTTAATATTATGACAAACAAATGTGTTACTGTTGTGAACCTCATTGATTAATATCATTGACTTTCACGTTGACTTATAAGCTTCTACTTAAATTGCCGTCATTTAAAGTTTTATTAACTAATTGTATCGAATACTATTATTCTCATGCGAGCTTTGCGAACAATCAACGTATTCGCTCACTTGTCTAATGATATCTTCACGAAGACAAGTTTTACACATGATAAACTTCGGAGCTTATAACTTAAGTGTAATTGAGATGACTTTGAACAAGTTTCGACATTGAAATCGATGCAAGGGTTTTCATCGTTTTGTTGTAGTTCCATTTCTATTATTATAGAACTACGTATTTGGTTATGTTATATACGTAATTAAATTGTTTTGTAGTAAAATCATGACGACGACTGTCTTTACATAATATGTATACTTATTACTGATTCTAGTTTATCTAGTTTTAAGAGTATTTGTTTGTTTATATTAGAAGGATCCATTGAGCGGTCTGCTCAGCGACAAAGCTCTTAAAGAAAAAAAAATTGGATGATTTTTTATTTTATAGTAGGAGAGTGAGCAGCAGGCAGCATGTATTAAGTAAGTATTTAAAGTTAAATAAATTAAACCGTCACTGTTTATTATTATAATTTTGACGTAATTCTGAGTGGGTATCTAAGTATATAAGACTTTAGGACCTATTTAAGCGTTTTAATAGATTTAATAAACCAAGTATAAAATGGAAGATACATTACATTGGTTTTATAGTGAACTTATGACCCTAGCTAAGATATTTTATGACCGGAACATTTTATTAATGGCACGTTTGCTTGTTTAATAGGAGTGATGATCGTGTGAGTCCAATGATTGCGAATTTGCCTTTGCTTCTTTTTAGTATTTTTCTTAGCGTAGGGCTAATAGATCCATAATAACAAAAGAAGATAGATCTTCTACATCAAAATTACGGTATAGATATTTAAACGTGATAATGCCGCGGGATATTTCCAGTATTAAATGAGAATTATTAATGTTGAAATTCTTATGCAATATTTTGTTATATTTATCATTAATATTTTATAGGTAGGTACTTATTGGTAGGTATTGATTTGTGTTATTATGTTAGGCAAATACAAAATGGTTATTCTTATTCACCAATCATTAACGAGTATTATATTGGGAAATTAAAAGTTATACGATATGTTTAAAGTGGAAGAAACACCAGGTACTTAATTTAGTTAGAAAATTAAATTTTCATTTAAAGAACATCTAAATAAGTAGTTACGGACAGAAAGAGGACGTATATATTTAAGATAAAATACATTTAAGCGACGATATAGTCGTCAGTATGAAACATTATGTCGACCGTAATAGAGTACAAACATATTGTATACAGTAATGCGTATTCAACCGTCCTTTCAAGACCCCAGTCTGCAGACATGTTAATAAACTCTAATACTCACTTCCCGATCCCGTCACGGCAGTCAAACACAAACACAAAATAGTCACACACAAATACATAATGCCACTGATCAATTCATGATACGTTCCACCCGAAGTTCAGCATCAAATGAAATGAAATGACAAACTTATCGTCCGGGTCACTGGGGTAAAGTAAATAATATTATCGCACAATTATCGCCAATGGTTTAGAAGTTAGTTTGTAAACGACAAAGATAATACCGGAGGGTACCGACGGGAAGCTTGAATGATCGAATTGCGTATGACAACTGTAATACGATACTGCTTGTATTTTGATTACGTGCAGGATATCCAATAAAAGTATTATTTCTTATAGCGTGGTTGTTCGTTTATTGTTTTATTGATGTATGCATTCCTCAATAAGTACTGTTAGGTATATGAAGACAGTTTATTTGTTTAAACTTTAAAGTATTGACATTTAAATAATGTTATTGGAAATGCGTATCGATCGATGGGTATTTTGAGAAATAATTCTGACAGTTTATAAGGTAGTTTGGCTAAGGTAAGGGAATGACTGCATCGTAACAGTTGTAACAATTTTTGTATTGTTTTTAAAGCAGTTCTGTTTCGGACGAGAATAAATCTCTTTTATTTTAGAATTATGTTTGTGGATTTCTTATGACCGCCATCTGTTTATGAAATTTAAATTAAAATTAGATGCAACGATGAAAGTAACTTATCATATGATTATTTTATCCTCTTTACACGACCCTTATTTATTGAATCTTCTAAGGGTTTTATTATAACATTAGAACACATTTATTGGTCATTTTAAAGGTGTTAATATAATGTAGTCGTGATTTCTATATAAGCTGTATCTTACGAGTATGAATGATATCCTATCGCTTTAATTCATACTAATATTATAAATGCGAAAGTAACTCTGTCTGTCTTTCCATCACGCTAAACCTTCTGCACCGATTAGTACGAAATTTGGTACAAAGATAGTCTAGAGCCTGGGGAAGGACATAGGCTTTTTTAACTGGAAAAAAGGATTATAAGGGGGGGGAAGGGGGGTTGAAACTTTTTATAGTTTAACGCTATCACGACCAAACTGCTGAATCGATTGTAATGAAATTTGGTATAGAGATGGTCTAGAGCCTGAGATAAAACAGAGGCTACTTTTTAACTGGAGGGTGGATGAGGGGGTCAAAGTTTATATGAAAGTCCACGCGGACGGAGTCGCGGGCAACAGCTTGTATTTAAAACGGTGCTTGGTTCCGACTGGTAGAATCAGTCAGTAGGTCAGTCAATAATCAGGATATATTTAATGTCTATAGAAGATGTATTGCACGAGTTGAACGCAATATTATCTATAGCTTGTAGCTATTTACGTTTAAATTTTCGTTATCTTCAACTATTTGATGACCAGGTCAATGTTTTAAGGAGCCCTCGGATAAAGGTTATCATAGAATAAGACTTGAATGTGGAATTATTAATAAATACCACGTGGCCTAAAAGGCGATTGTAAGAAATAATTCGAGATTGATAAAAATAACGTACACGTCTGGAAATTAGTTTCGTATAGTGGTAAGATTTAGTCAATTCCCCACAAGTCTTCTTTCTGTTGCGAGGTTAAAAATACACAAAACTAATAACACATTTTCCTATTTATGATATTATCAATTGTTTCTTTAATTCAAAAACAATGCAACAACACTCATTTTTATGTTATTTTGTTTTGTACATTAATTACAATTGTTTTATTTTATTTTAAAAGAGCAATGTGTAGCTTATGAAGCATATAGCATAGCGCATGGCATATAGCATATAGCATATAGCATAAAGCGTATAATATAAAGTGTATAGTGTGTTAAACCTCTAACAGCGACCGTCGACAAGCACGTAATGCAACAATTAGCGCCATTGCAATATTCATGAACGAGCGAGTTCTCTCAACCTCTGTAAGGCGTTACACGAGAAGCATATTGTGCATCTGTTATAGAAGGATATTTGTAACTTGTAAGAATTATTACTTATTAATATAATAAATAAATAATTGAGCACTTTGTTACGTAGTCTATTAAAAACGTTTTGGGAAATGCGATATAGAAAATGCAGAGTTGCACCAAATTTAATATAATATTGCTATAATATGTATAAGCAAAATATAAAGTATATTATATGCTTTTTAAAAGGAATTAAATGTTAAAAAAATTTGATGGTACCCTTTGATGGTACCTTTTATAAGAATAAAACATAATTAATATAGGTACCATAAATGACTTTTAATTCATTTCAGGATATCACAAAATTTCACTTCAATATACATACCTTATAATAAATCCATACTTCCATACTAATATTATAAATGCGAAAGTAACTCCGTCTGTATGTCTGTCTGTCTCTCCATCACGCTGAAACTTCTGAACCGATTAGAACGAAATTTGGTACACAGATGGTCTCGAGCTTGAGATAAAGCATAGGCATTTAACTGGAAAAAAGGGTTATAAAGAAGGAAAGGGGGTCAAATTTTATAAGAAAGTCCACGCGGTCGGAATCGCGGGCAACAGCTAGTCTAAACTCTAAAATAATTCGATATCATAAGCGTTGTTTTGTCAGACGAATATTTGATATATAATTATTTATAATCGAATATATGACTGACTGTAATTTAATAAAAAACAAAACTTATAATGGCAACCTTTAAAATATAAGCAACATGTTAGACGAGCAAAATATTTTGTTCTACGCTTAATTTAAATCAAAACCATTTTTTTTTCTTAATAACTACTCAACTGTTTCAATTATAGTTCAAACAATTGTTGCTGTCCGAATATAAACAAAACAAAAAAAAAAACAAAATTAATTAAATAAGGACTTAGCTAATGATGTTATTTATATTCAGTGCAAGACCAGGGCAGTATGCAGTTCTGGGTAATCCTTAGACTAAGTGGTAATTACTAATTAACCTCTTTGCAAGTAACTGTTCAGATGTTTACATCGGTATATTTGCACGTACTATTTAATCTTGGATACTACTCGGTTAATTATCAGTAAGGAGTTTGGATATGTTTTGGTCGTTAGAGGTAATTGTTTATAGAGTACTGGCCAGAAAATATCAGTGACAGATAAAAATAAAAAATAAAGAAGTCTTTATTTTGACAGATGCATTTAAACTAACAACGAATAGTTCTTAGTGATCGTTAATAGCTCGTCCTTTTACTAAAGCCTCACTCTAGCTGTTCTCAACTATCTCGAGCCAGATTTTTTTTTAATTCAGTTTAAATATAATTATAACGTCATTGAATTATGATCAAACATTAAATCACTCACTAAAAATGTCGTAAATTAATTTTTATCTTTTTTCTTTAAACTCATTGGAGTTCTCAACGCTTAATTCAAGCACTTAATCGTTTGTGTGCAATGACGTGTTTTTTAAGAATCACAAGTCAGTGTATAACCATATTATGTTCGCTTACGAAGCTATGTTTATATAGTGCTAGTATCTTAACAAATCCAGTAAGTGAAGTTATAAATACGTACTCCTTATAGAAGATTGAAGCTTCATACAGAATAACTTTACTAACTTCATGTGTAAGGCGCATTAATATTTTGCTGGTTTAAATATAAACTATAAAAAACAAGTATCTAGAATTTAAAATAGCTTTCTCTAATTAAACTGCTAAATACATCGTCGAGAATTAAGTCGTGCTAACACAATAGTAATATTAAGGCATGTAAGCCGTATGTCTAATTACAAGCGCGTACTGCACTCCGACGATGTCATTATGAATGTATGAAGGCAAGACGTGGTTTGCAAGCACACGACCTGTAGGTACAATGCTCCTTCCTCACCAACGCCTGCCCAGTAACACTAGACACCCGATCACCCCTATTGAATTACACCACTATAACAATCTACTAAGTACTCAAAGGACGAGGTATTTCATCTTACGCCGGGCGAAGATGGCCCTAGCACTTGCTTCGACGACAAAAAGTCGAAACGTGTGGGACTGCAGACGAACTCGTTTCACCATACATGGCACTCCTCGACAACTGGCTTCCCAACGCACCAACTCACATAATATTGTTAGCCGCCGATATCTTTTTATGTCCGATGCATTATTCGATACTCATTTAAAATTCTAACATGAGCATATAAAGAAAGCTCGCCATTTCCATGCGGTTCCCTGTTGTCGCCGGTCGTCTTTCGCGTCCGTCTTATAAGTATAATTGAAGTGCTTTATTATTCAAATTTATTACGCAAATTTGCTTTGGGAGGCTGCGCTGGTGCGCCCACGCATCCGAAATCGCGGGGGCGATCGAGGCTTCTGCGTTCAAACGTGCGCGCGCGGCGAACGTCACCGTGCGTTCGGAATTGAGGTAGATTAAAATTTAAAAGTTAAATTTGAAAATAGAACGCGTAACGAGCCGGTTTTGACAGTCTGTGTCTATACGATCTGTTTGGAGACAAGATTTAAAATCGGATTAAAGGAATAGTGTTTTTTGATAGCGGTGATCAATGTTTTTATGAATGGAGTGTAAGTGACGTCATGAATAGTGTTGTGGCTGGTGTCAGCGGTTCGGTGGGCGCCAATTTGTTGACAATGCGCGATCATTAGACTGGAAAGGTGAGTGTAATGCATTACTTGTTGGGCCAACAGTAAACGACGATAATTTATTTACAGCCTCTCTAAAGCATAAGGTCTAGAGTCGCCCACATGCTGCCTACGTCTTTACGATGCTAGAATATTTGGTTACTCAATGAAATACGCAATTTTTTATGTTGTATTCCTATGTGCCTTTTTTATTAAATTTACCGTTTGCACTATTATGAAATAAAAATTCTGTTTGTAGGTAATACCTAATTAAATTACGAAATGAAACTAAATAAAATTAAGTATGGACAATATCTAATTAAAACTGAGGGTACATTGAAAAAAGTTTTCGTATCACACCGTCTTACACATTTTTATGCAATAGATAAAAAGTATGATGATTATATGAATGTACCTATACATAAGATATACATTAGCCATATTAGCATAGTCTATATAAAAGGTTTACGTAATCACAATACAACGCTACCTATGCAGACTTGACTGACTCGAGGGCAAAAAATTGTATGAATATATTAAAACAACAAAATTTTAGCTATTCATAGTAATCATTCTAGTTTAATGCACACAAGCACAGCATATTTGAATGGGCGCGTGGGTGAGCGTAGACATAATGTCGCGACATTTCGAAATAATGCAGCCACATTACAATAATATAAAAATCCTTATCTGCATACATATAGGGTTCAAATTAACTCGGCAATATTAATAGGTTGCTAATTTTCATATTACTCCCTTTACAGAAGAGTCGGTTGACAAAAAGCTTCGAGTCACATAATTTAAGCGTGCAAATGAAAGGTCGGCTTTGGGAATCGGAAGCGACACATTTTGCTGACTTTACTTAAGTAATTATTAGAGAATGTTCTAGAATTTGACATTGTTGTAGGTGGAGTAGACTTTTGCGATAATACCCTTCATATAAAATAATAATTAAATTATATGTCCTACGAGATTTAGTATCGCGTTCTATTTACGGTACAAGGCAGTTACTTATTTGATATATAACTCCAATTTGGTATCTTCATATTTTCTGCATTTTCAACGCTTCGTACACAGCGCCATCTAGTACCAAATTGAACAAAATTAGTGTTAATTCGAAAACGGATAAATCCCATGTTTTAAAATAATCAAAACAATAATTGACGATGTAAAATAGAAATGTACTTTTTATGTACCTTTTAACAAATATTACCTAATTAGTTATGTACTTTTTCGACATTAAATAACTACTTATAATCATCAATAAATTGCGATTAAATGTTTCCTTCATTAACGATTATCTACACTTAATTATCTTTCGTTAAATGATCGAAAGACAATTTATTATCTATATCGATCTAATCCGTCCAAATAATTTCTTCACTCTATAGATAATTAACAAATACAGATAACAGTTGCTTACTCTTCCCCTATACTCATTTTCAAATGGCAACATTATTTTTTAATATATTTTAAGAGCCAAAGGTCCACAAGCCCTGCCTAGCCATATAGGTCAGTTGCAGTGTTTTTCTCCCCATTGTCCAAAGAACACGGCCAGTGGTCAAAAGGCAAACTATACTTATTGTTCTGTGAATGTTTTTTTTTTTATTTCTAAGAGCGCTTAAGCGGGAAACGGCGGAGTTCTCCCGTTTTGTATGCACCTTTTTAGTTTGATTGAAATGTTTTTTTTACAATCAGAATGCCCGTTGTGGTTAACATTAATTATGATTATTTATTCCATTAATTATTAATCCATGTTTATGTTTATATAGACACGTTTAAGTCTTCTTGACGTTAATTTTTCTATACGGTTTTCATGAAATGCAATTGGTATTAGAAATATAACATGAATTAATCCCGTAATTTAAAAGTAGATCATGTCATTATCAAATGAACGCCTAAGACGGCTTTCTACGTAAAAAAAAGAATGACTACGACTTAATGATGATTTTAGTTAATTACAAAAAAATGTTTGATTTTTCTAATAAAGTAAACGAGCAACAATACAGAATAAAAGCTTAATGTTGATAGATAAAGTATAATGACATATTTTTTCAATTGCAATGCGAACATAGTAACACTTACAAAAGCTTGTATTAGAAAGTTACAAGCTAAGGGCCACATAACAGTCTCTTAATTGTAGCCAAGGTCGAAATTATGCAGTTATTTGGAAAGCTATAAACAAAATATTTTCCGTGAGATTCCAAGCTATAGAGACGAGGTGGCACCTGCTTTTTATACCGTACAAATTCCCCGTGACTTTATCTTTGTAAAACGTAAGATTTTAGTAGTTATTCTTCTATAACGGAGATAAATAGACATTTTTAAAGAAGATATCTTCAAAATCCGTACCTAGTACCTTTGTAGTGTAACTGTAGTGTTCTTTGTAGAAACTGTTGTCCGAGCCGGTGGTAATAATATATTGTTTTGTAATACTATGACGATTCAAAAGTGTTACTCTATAATATAGCCGTATTGATCTTAAGTAGGTAATTACTGTTTTCGTTAAGTTATAAATTACGAGCAACAAGTCCTATACATCTTTATAATCATATATGAATCAGTTGTCACACAGACAGAAAGACAGAGTTACTATCTAATTTAATACATTGAGAGGGTACCTTATCATGAAAATTAATTAATGTTATGACTAATAATGCGACGATTTTTAAAATAGTGTCTCTTTATTACGCCACTTATTTGTGTTTACTTCTAATGATAAAATGATTCGTAATGTGTTTATTATTTCTGTAGTCAACTGTAATATGAGAAGATTTTAATAGAATAGATTTTAAGAAGATTTCTGCCTGTCTGTCTGTCTGTCTTTCCATAACGCTAAATCTACTGAACCGATTAGAATGAAATTTGGTATACAGATGGTCTAAAGCACAGGCTTTAGAGACATAGGCTACTTTTTTTAAAAAATAAACCTCCAAAAGGTTGCGCGGGTGCTGAAACTTTTTATAATTTTACGCTTTCACAGCAATCCGCTGAACCGATTGTAATGAAATTTGGTACACAGATGGTCTAGAGCCTGAAATAAAATATAGGCTAATTTTTTAACTGAAAAAAGGGTCATAAGAGGGGAAGAGGGATCAAAGTGTATATGAAAGTCCGCGCGGACGGAGTCGCGGGCAACAGCTAATATAACATACTTGTATGTAATAGTGTTTCAAAACTAAGTCACCCGCTAATACACTTACGTAAAAGATAAGTCGTTAAGTGAAATGTACTTAACTCATCACCTGTCACGGAAAGTTGTTGCAAGAAACGTCACTAATTAAAAACAAGTTTTTGTTACGGTTTAAAGTAATGGATCTTAGTTACCGTTTTATGTTAACAAGCCGTTTAATTACGGCGCATTTTTTGTTAGATTCGTTAGTAAACAAACTATTTGACATTTGTCAATAGTTTTATAGGAGTAGTAGTTTTATTTATGCTATTATAATTATGTATAAACAGTCCATAGTGAAAAAAATATCCTTTTTTTTTATAGAGGGAAATGCTTTTAGGCATACCCGTCGCGTGGCCCTGATGGTAAGGTGCGACGGGTTATGTGGGACTCACCATGGCCGATGGGGGCGTGTGTGGTGCCGCACGGCCAGGAATACCCACTAAAACCCTCTGCCCCTCTTAGCCTTTGAATCGGGGCGGGGGATCGCTCGCGCAATTCCGCCTGCTAAAAAAAAAGAATTGTAGTATTTTTTCAACTAGTATTTTATTTGCATCTCCATAGAACCCTTAGTCTAAATCTAAGATAGAACCATAAGTAATAAGATAATTGATTAAATATCCATATAATATGTTCAATCTCAATATAATATCCTAGAAATTTGCGGCTCACTTCATCTTAATGTATTACTTAGTTCAATTTACAATGGAAGTGGGTAGCAATTCTAAGTAATTAATAAGCTAGATAATATAAGGCAACATTGATCTACCCACAAATGTTACCAGTTGATCGATTAAGCTGCCACATACCGTGAGATTTTTGGTAATTTAAAACGATTTTTTATCAAGATCTTAATATCTAGATGTAATAGAACATTTTAATATAAAAGTTAATATTAACATTACTCGTCGTAACATTAAAATAGTCACGCCCTGCAGTCTTGCTCCTTTAAGCAGACAGACAGACAGAAGGAAGCAATTTTGTTTTATATAATAATGATGATGCAGATGACATGATAACAGGTAATTTATATTATGTAGGTAATCTTACTAATTCATAGAGCTAGATTAGTTAGATCTAACTAAAGAGCAAACGAAATTACCCACATCTTCATATTCTCACGGCTGTTAGCAAGAGATAATCTCTTGCCTTTGGAAGACAAATAAACCTCCTAATAACATTATAACTAAGCATCAATACGTTAACAAAGATTAACGATACAAAATTAATAAATTAAGACGTGTATTAGTACATAGTAAATGCTTCGAAATACCCGGGTTAGTGTGGGAGGCATGTTGAAATATACAGGCTACATTGGTTCGAATCAATTACTTTATAATTATGACACTTTGACAGAAGGCGTTTTATCTTTGGTAAAAAGGGCTGTTGATAGGTGTAGGAAACTGTGTTAAGTTTTTTTGTTGAAGGGAAATTTAGTAGGACAGTTGGTACATGGTACGCTTTCATTTGAAATCAATTTAGGTTAGGAGTATTGAGAATGTGTTATGGGCTGCAAAAGGAGAAAAGAAAACCGGCCAAGTGCGAGTCGGGCTCGCGCACAAAGGGTTCCGTAGCAGCAAATATAATAAACTTATTATGTCAATTTATACACCTGGTGAATGGAGCCTAAACTCTCCCGATATTTTGCCTTGTACTTTTATGTATGAATATTAATTTTATATATGTATTTATAAATATTCCGTGCTATAGGCGTGCCCAAATCGGCTTGTGATAACTGAATAAAGAAGTATATACACCAGCTTCACAATTAAAATTACCAAATATATTATCCAGGTGAGTTTCACCTCTAGTTATCATCGCGGATTTTTAAAGGTGTACAATACTGTAGTATATTTTTTGATCTATCTTATAAGGTTCAGCCATCGTTTTCAGTGTAAGCACAATAACTTAACCAAAATTACAGTTAAATCAACCTATCTCAAAAACTATAAGAGATACTTTG
>JADANM010006225.1:3755989-3789140 GCA_026213755.1 Eurema hecabe
AATTACACCTTAAAGTTGCTTCATTATATTAATTAAATACAAATTTTATTAATATATTCTACATTTCTTGCAATACTTTACGATAAGAGAAATTCGACTTAATACTTTAGCTACTAAGGTTTATTTTTCGATTTCGCAGTGTATAGAAAAGTCACCGTTTTGTTTGAATGAACGAACAATATGGCATTTGCGTGGGCCCTTTATTAGTGTTTAGAGATGTTCGTTTGTAAATTAATTTAATAGTTGGGTAACGGCGTCGACTCTTCGATTGGAATCGGTTACATTTTATGATTCCTATTACATTTGAACTTTGACGTTTAATATTTGTAGGAGCTTTTAATACGGAATTAAAGTTGTCTAAATAAAATTGTAAGCTGAGTTTGTGTAGTATAGATTTGAGGTTATGTACATATTAAGTACACTAAACTGTAGTTAAACTTAGTAAATGTTTTAATAAGTCAACGTTTTGTAAACGTGCTTAGAAAACGTCCTAGTACGTAACATAGAGGCAAAAGTTTTTTTTTATCTTAGTTGTTTTTTTTGTGGCAGAGGAGTCCTTATATGGATGCGACGCCATATTCGGGAGAAGGAACCTGTTTTCCGACTTAAACCCCGTGGTGTTCCTCCATGCACCATAAGATACGGAGAATTTGTTCCCGGTTGTGTTGGGAGGTCCTGCTGTTTTGAAATATGGCCTTCAGCCTTATTAAGGAACCGATCTTACATAATATAACTAAAATATGATCACACTCTGTAAGTATTTTACCTAATATAGTATTCAATATATAATTAATTTTAAAATATAGTCATAGTTTAATATAATGAAATTCGCAGATTATAAAAATGAACCTATGAAAAGAATATATAATATATATTTTTAAGAATATTCTCTGACGTATGTTTTTAAGCAGAGAAAAAAGTGTCGGTCTAGGTTGTAGGTAGGTCAGGCTTGAACGAAGTCGCGTCCGGCCTAGTAGTATTTATATAAACGAGAAAAATGCTGTTCCATAAAGTAAAAATTACAAGGTATACATTGTATTGATTACTTAAATATAACCTACATTTTATAAGTTTATCTTTCGGCAAACATCACAGGATATCTTAACATAATCAGGGAGTCTTAACTTTCGAATGGTTTTTCATATCTCGGCCCATAAATACCAACTTCCGTCGAAGTGGGTTAAATATCGATGCGCGATCGATTAAGAGTAATCGATGACGATTTACTCGCTTAATTACTGTAATCTTAAACAATTAAGATTAAAAATCGAATTACTTACTAAGTTTAATGTAAACGTTCTCGTTTTATGTACGTATTTAAAATGTTTACACATGTTTGAAAAATTACTGAGAAACTGCTTCGTGGGATAAAATAATCTATGTATAATGTATATTATGTGATCTTAGATAATTATGCCTCATGCTACTTGTCAAATTTTAGACTTCTAGGTCAATAGGTGAAAGGTATGAGTATTGAATCCTTTGGAAGATACGAAATATGAGTTTTGTTGAATATATAGCATCTGCTTTAAGGAAAACTTAAAGGTGCTTTTCACGCGTTCTCGAAATGAATAGACAGAAATTTTCGGTTTAAATAAATAAACAGATAGAATAAACATACAGATCGACAGCACAGTGATTTAGTTAGAGTTTCGTTTGTTCCTCAAGGTACGGAACCTTAACAATACTTGTTTTTCTTTTTGTTATGGTATCCTAAAAATAATTGTTTTTTCCTGTAATGTAAACCGCTTCTTAATTTGCACACAATACGTAATTTAGGAGTTCAATTGGTACTTAGTGTTTATAATTGTCTAATTCAAACGGATATAATGGGTACTACAATCCTAATTAATTTTATAATTATTGCGAATGTAATATTGTCTGTTTGAACTGATTTCAATACAATTCAGCAAAGGATTATACATGACTAGCCGTTGCTCGTGACTTCGTCCCTGTCTATTTCTTTTTCCATTATTTCTTCGCTCTTATTAGTCGCAGGGTGACGTTATGTATGTATACATGCCAAAAGCCTCGATAAATGGTCTATTTTTTTTAATTCGAAATAAGAGTTCCTGAGATTAACGCAAACAAACAAACTCTTCAGCTTTATAATACTAGTATAGGTAGATGTATTAGTAATACCATACAAAATAAGCTCTTGCTAAAATTTCAAAAGTTTTTCTAGAAGCTTCCAAAATATGAAGCAATTTAAAATCTTCCGGAGGGTTGGTAGTTTCTAGTCGACGCAAGCGGTTTCATCAGACGCACTGCAAATAAAACTGCAGCTAACCACATGTTAGTAATATCCGGGCCTTTGAAATTTGTAACGAGATGTTTTGGTGAGGGTGCCCATGATTTTGTATGAAATTTTTATTTAAAATAATTAAGAAATACTTACTCTCTGTAGAATTTAAAAGATGCTGCGCTTATCCAAACCCCTGAACTGATTTTTAACCCCCGACGCAAAAAGAGGGGTGTTATAAGTTTGACGTGTCTGCCTGTCTGTCTGTCGGGGGTTTTCAAAATTTTTAATTTAATATTATGATTAATTACGTCCCGAGTAGTATATGTATTTATATTTATGAAAAATTGTACATTGTATTTTCTATTGAAATAAATTTTTCTGTCTTTCTTGTTCTAAAGGCACACACCACAAAAATATTAAGTATTATTATTAAATTTTTCTGTTGATGACTGCAGACGTAACCTTTAAGTGAGATGTATCTTCCGTAACGTTATAATTTCTTCCCTATTTCTTCCTCAAGCGGTACCCAAAGAGTTACCCGAATTTCGTACGTCTACAAGTCTATATATAGCAACTCTTTTGTTTTACCACCGGCAAGTTCCGAAGGCAGTTTCTTCAGAGAAGAACCGGCAAGAAACTGATATTCAAAAGCCCACGTCACGTCATAAGGCTTTGTTATCACGGGAACCTTTGCAAACTATTCTAGGACTAAATAAACTTTATTATTTCTTCCTACAGCCCCGGAATCTGAAGGCACCCTACTCTCGCAGTTTTAGTAGCAGTAGTGAGTTAGATGTGAAACGTATTTGATATGCAATTTGTTGCTTTTCAATATAAAAATGACGCTTAAACCGATGGAACTTTCGTACTTTAACTGCGCTCAACATTCCAATCGTTTTCGGAACCAACGATATTGGGACTTTGTTAACATTGCAGATAAGTTAACGTTTTCAATATAACGTATTTAAACGTGTGTTATTGGTTTAGTTTAAAAATATCATTCAAAGGTAATGCAACGTAAAATTATGGTTATTGATTAAATTGTCTAATTTATGATTAGTGTGAAGCTTTTAAAATGTTTAGAATCAAATTTGTTTCTTCGGGAAATTGTGAAAACATTTCAGCCTTGTTTTTCGTAATATGATAATTACGTAAATGATCGAGAAAACTTAACCTTTGTTGTGTTTGTTGTCCATATTTCGATCAACTTTTACTCTTTAAATAATATTAGTACCTACACATATGAGTCAATATTTCAAATTTAATTAGACGGTGAGCGCTCTAGTTATTTTCAATTCAAACCGTATGTAACTATAAGTGATACTTAAGCAGCCCCGAGCGATGTTCGCAATTGTTCATTATGAATACGTACAATTCGCATTCAATGGGATTTGCTTCGTTCTGAGAAACCCAATCGTATTTGATTGCGTCTAAACTCTAAATGTATTAGTATTATATTATTAGGGGACTAAATTTGTTATATTTTACAAATGAATTTAGATACAAAGTAAGTTGTTTAGTTATTAGTTACAAAGTCAAAAGCATCTTTATTCAACTAGGCTACATAAAGTATCACTTTTGAATCGTCATGGTACTACAAAACATTTACCACCGGTTCGAAAGGCAGTTTCTACAGAGAAGAACCGGCAAGAAACTCTGATAGTCGCTCTTTTTTAAAAATAAGAACATACAATTGTAAATATAAACATAAACTCTGGCTCTCCTTAATACAATTCTTGGGTTACATTACTTCGACTTTGAACTTTGAGTTACAAATTGTAATACGATCGTAAGATAGTTGATTCTTGAGATTGTGCCTTATCTAAAATGTTGAAATGGGCCGGTAAGGTGGTACCAATCTGTCGCAGAAAATCTTCGTCAAGTATGAAGATATAATATAATGTTATTGCGTTTCGTTCTTTTCCCTATTTTAAATATCGGTTTACTGCGTTACAGTTATGTATCTAGCTTTGGAACTGTCCTTGCGTACCTTGGCTTAAATAGGTCACTCACCATTAGGCTCAATGGCCCACACCACATACCATAGTATAAAATATTTAATTAAAATTTTAAAAACCCCCGACAGACAGACGGACACGTCAAACTTATAAAAGTTGTTGATGTACAAGTCATAACCTTTCATTTGATACCCCACTTGAGCATATTTGCAGACATTCGGTTTTTCTTCCCCACTTTAATCCCCCATAACTTTTAAGCGGTTGAATCGATTTTCATTTAACATCGTCTAAAAACACTCGCCCGTAAAACACCTGTAATACAAAAAAGAACTAAATTGAGATCGGTTCATTCGTTCGGGAGCTATGATGCCAAAGACAGACAGACAGACACGTCAAACTTATAACACCCCTCTTGTTGCGTCAGGGGTTTAAATAAGATTATTATCAAAATTAAGTATCTGAATCGTCATCGATACTCGTAGAATATAATTAAATTCTCAAATAACATATCCATAAAAATATAAAATTAAAGCCTAACAAAAACGTTTTTGAAATAACTTTCTGGATTTATTAGTAATCTATCCATTATAAGCTCACATAATATCGTACTTCATTATAATATTATGTTTTATTATCTACTGTTAATTAGTAACACATTATTAATCTAATTAGCGCCGTAATTATATGCAACTGATAACTTTTAATGAACATGTTAATTAAATTTCGATATTCATTCGTTATGTTATGCTTTTTCATAATTTTGTTGAGCTTTATTCGCGTATGAGATAGTTTATATGTGTTATTAGTTAATTTATTTTTTAACAAGCTGAGGCCCGCGGTTTTACTTACGTTATTTCCGTTCCCGGGACAATACTGGGGTAAATAGTACTCCACGTGGTTATCCAGAGTTTGATCTACTTGTACGTCAAATATTAGCAAAATCGATTCAGTAGTTATTGTGTGAAAGAGTAACAAACATCCATACTGAAAACTTACTAATATTGGTAAGATTAATTAATTTCATTCTTTATAATTATATGTATTGACTAGCTGTGCCCGCGACTTCGCCCGCGTAGAAAAGTGACTTTGGGCAGCATGTTTTAAAATGCCTAACCCGCGCCAACAAACGTTCAGCAAGTTCAACGTGATTCTTTTAATTGCCATAACTTTTTTATTTATCAACCGATTGATATGAAATAAACACTAAATGTTAAGTGAAGCTTACCACAATATATCATTGAAATCCCCATCTAGATAGGATAAGCCGTTTCGGAGATTAGCGTGCACAAACAAACAGACACACAGACAAACAGACAAAAATTCCAAAAATCATTGTTTTGGGTTATATTGCGTTAATAAAGTTCTCCTGTAATATTTTTTCTCATGTATCTTTCATGTACAAACAGGGACTCATTACGTTTTTATTATATGTATAGATATAGATTAATTGTTATTGGTCACTTTGTTTCGTTGCTATTTTCATTTACTTATACTTATTGCATATAGGAAATGTATAAACTCTCGAAATAGGTTCATTTATCTTGTTAAATACAGTGTATTAATTTTGTTAAATACAGATAAATGTTAATTAGGTGTTAACGTGTAAAAATCATTACATTTATTCATTTTCAATTTTAGGTATTTATTTTTCCACTTATTTATATCGGATTAATACCGAAAAAGACATAGACAGACTAAAATTTGCTCCAAATTGATAAAAATAGAAGCTTTTTTATAAGGGCCAGGTATAACAGTCTCTATAACTTCGATGTACTTAGCTGGGATATCAATGAATTATTTTAGGCGTGAAATAAAAGTATCCTAAGCTCGCTCAATTGATCTGACCCAAGGAGGCTTTATCTGAAAAATTTACGGTTCTCGCTTAAGTTTTAAATCGATTTCAGGTTTCTTAAGAATTTGATAACTCGTTGATACTAGTTTTATCAAGTTTAATGTAAGATAATGTAAATGGTAACACTGATTGAATTTGTCATGTCATTTAAATTAATTAAAAAACATTTTATTACTATTTTTGTTTTAATTACAACGTACATATATTATAAAACTATTTGCGATACAAAATGATTTAAACAACTAAAACTACTATACTTTTCATATAAAATTCGGAATTAAAAAATACTAAGCTAAGAATATAAACTAATTCTTTTGACGATTCTTTGGCAGTATCATTTTAATAATAACTTACAACAAACTTTTATTTCCTACTTTAATTAGACTAATTTTGCGCTATTTCTGCAGTCCTTATAATTAAACCTATAGAAGAAGCGCAGTAAAAAGCATTAGTATGAAGTTACAAAAATTCATACTTATGCATTGTACTATTAAATGTCCTAAATATAACGATATATATTTTTAACAATAAATTTCTCCTTACTAAATTTGAATGCAATTTGCATCAATGCGTCATCAGCGCATTGCCGTATAGTTTTGACGGGCGCGGATTTTTGTTAATACGTTGGTCTAAAAATATAAGGAATATTTAGGACATAAGCTTTTAAAGTATTTAACATCTCGATAGATCAGGTAGGCTCTTCTCTTTGCAGTATGCGTAGGAAGATGGCCAAGCCTTAAAACCAACGCGATCGTAGATACGCTTAGCACATCTAACATCATCAGCCAAATCTTCGTTTAAGAGATCTGTGAAAAAAGTGACTATTAATAATCTTATGTTAAACTAGCGGCCCGTCCCGGCTTCGCACGTGTAGACATACTACTAAATATAGCCGGTAGGTAGTACTAAATATACTCATTGATAATGTAGCGCTCTAATGAAAAAATAATTAATAAAATCGGTCCAATACTTTTTGAGTTTAATCGTTACATATAAAAATCCAAAAATCTTTCCTATTTAAAATATTAGTGTACATTATTTATATAGTTACCAGCTTTTCCCGCGGTTTTACCTGCGTAGTCCCTGCTCCCGAGGCAATACCGGGATGTAAGGTATCCTATGTTTTAAGTTGGATCAAACAGCACACGGTGTGCAAATTTAATTAAAAATCAATTCAGTATTTTAGAAGTCAATTACGGATAAACAGCGCGTGACACGTAATTTATATAATTATATTAAGATTTGTAAGTTAATTTTGAAATATCTTATTATAGAATGAAAAGATGAAATGCAAGGTTTGTTAGTTAAGTTAAATTTTCCATCAGCTATAATTTTGTTTATATTTTTATATACATAACGAGGTAAGTTACCGTCTACCTTAGAGTACATTATCTCTAACCAGCATTAAAGTTTTACAAAAATTATTAAATAGAACCAACGTTAAAAGCGCATCTAGTGCAGACCGGTGCTAAACACAATTACTTCGAGAGTGCCTAATAAATGTACAGTACCTTCACACTTCATGCTACAGTTGCCCCCTTTTCTACCCTTTTTGCACCAATCCTTGTTGTTTATCTGAAAAACGAAAGTTTTGATACGTTAAATACGAGTTATCTAGTCTTTAAAAATGTTTAATTGTGAGTAAGCGTCACTTAAGAGAAATTCTTAAACGTAACTTAACTGTTACGCATGTAACGATAACCTTAAAAAAAAGTTAAAAGTTTTATTCATGCAGTATAGAACGTTGTTTTTTCATTTAAATTTTAGGGAAGTGATAATATTTTAAATCCAACATGGCGGAACACAAAATGGCGGACTAGTTATTTAATGCAATGAAACTAAAAAGGGTTTGCTGGTACTAACTAAATGTTGTTTGTTGACTTTTATTTTTCTAAGGCTAAACTATCTTTACCCATTTTGAAAATCACAATCAGCTTATCTTTAAAAGAAAAATATTTCAGAAGACAGATAATCATATTTATATCAGTATGGATATTAAATTCCCGCTACGAATGTAAAATGTGAAAATGAAGTGCAAAAATAAAATGGAATCGCAAAGCCCGATCTATTATGGTGACATTTATTCGACATCTGCCTTCAGCGTACTGTGACGTCACTCGGAATCCGAAGCAATCTAGTTTGCTGAAAATAGGGGCTACCTTTGTTTAAGCTTATTTCTTCTTCAATCTCTTTCATAAAAGTACTAGCCACTGAATATATATGCATGAACGTATTATATGTAGACACCTTTTGAATGACTCTGTCTTATAGATAGTGTGCTATACATATAAACCAATTCTTATGCTATATTTATTAAAAAAATCGGTTGTGTAGTTTTAAAGATCTTAATATAACATATACAGAAGGATATAGGGATAGAGAAAGCGACTTTGTTTTATGCTTTGTAAATAATCTTTAAGATATCAACTGTTTTCAGTTTTTACATTTGTTTTCTGTGACTAAAGGTAATAAAACTGTTATCTATTTGACGACAAAAAATAATTTGAAGTCCGTCGGATAAATTAATGAAAAATAATAAGTTTTTTATTTACTTTCTCGTTTAAAAATTTGAAATTGTAAGTTGACTTGATAGGTCGTATGACGTCACTGCTATGCGTGTTTTGTACAAAGGTGTGACGTTATTAGCCTCATCCCGTAATTTGAATGCGCTCAAAATTGATAGAAAGTAGTCTTTTGGCATTTTGGCAAAGTAAAATATACGGGTTTCTGTTTATTCAATATAGTCATATTGTTATTATTTAAAAGACGGTCTATTATTTTTTTTTATATCTTCATACAATGTCGTCATGCCTATTTTCGAATGGAACGAATGAAATTAACGACGTATGTGAGGGTGTGTGTGTGTGTCAGTCTATATTAAACATATTTCTAGTATTGTTATAGGGTGAAAAGTACATCTGGATATAATGGTCAAACATTTATTTAATTTATAATTTTATTTCAAAATTCGTTAATACTAATTAAGCTGTCATTATTTTTGGTGCAATTTAAATTATTCGATATTTTGTCGCATAGAGATAGGGTTGACATCTGTTAATATTTGTATGATGTTTGAATTAAATCATAGGTGATAAAAGTTAATAAAAAGTAAATAAAAATCTATATATATATGTTCACCGAGGTTATATTTTACACAAAAATGTGGTTATGATTTTCATATCTGAATAAAAATCTTAAAATAAAGTAACTACAACTATAGATGAGTCTGGTACATAATAAACCACAATGCAGTCGGATAAAAAGGCAGTTATATTTTTTATATGGCAACAAAAAAAAAACAATAGTTGCCTTTTAGAAATCAATTTTTCAGTGATAAGTCCGCCCATTACATTATTTTTACTTTTGTATATTTAGTCAGTCAGCGAACTTTAAATTTAATACAGGGCAAATAAATAAATAAAACGCAGCAACCCTAAACCGTAACCCACACTAAATAGTTATTAATGAAATATCAAAATAGTGTTGTCATAGCGAAAAGCTCCGGCCTCGGGTTAATATTGATAAATAAATATTGCTAACCCAATTCAAATTATTACCATTCATACAAACGTTGGATTGATTTTTGGTTACAATTCATTAGTTATTCACAGCCCGTGTTCAATTAGTAATCTATTGTATGTGATTTGTTATATTGGTATATGAAACTGTCATAGAAATTTAGTATGAGGACTACGTCACGAAGTCTCGAATAAATATTAGGTACTGTGCCCCGCGTAGTTCCCGTTTCCGTGGCAATACTCACATTCAAACACACACTCACACAGATGCAGTTGTCAAATGCTAATTTCTCTTTAATTTTTATTTATTTTTTTAGGAATATATAGTATATAACATCTCAGGGAGCGAGCGGCACCTGAAAACCAGAGCTATTCTGAGAGCTTGCCCTCAGCATAGCATTAGATGAGATGTGGCTTTTTGCTACGTTTGTACTTATTGTTATTTATTTCATAATGTTTTTAATTTGTAATTTTTAAATTGTTCTACGTGTTAATTCTAGATTTTATATTTTGGGCACTTATTTCGCAAGAACAATTATAACCTAAAAATTCATATACGAATTAAATGCAACGAATTCATATATAAATCGAACATCATTTGGGTGCAATAAATAAACTCTTCACGCAAATCTGTTCGTATCGCAAAAATTACAATCGTTTATTAAATCACTTGACCGCAATATTAATCGTGGAACCGCACTGCATCGCATTATTTGGTTTGTCAACGTTGCATTGAAGCGTATGTAGTTTTACAAGTGCCCACTAGCATTAATAGTTGAATTTGATTGTTTTTTATATAATTGGGAGGTCCTTTTTAATACACAAAAGAACAGAAAAGCGCAGATGCGGTCTAAGTGGTGTCATGTCTACTTACAAGCCTATTCACCCCATTCTAAAGATCCAAGTTGTACGTTGGGAAAGACAAGCAGGAAGAGAGATCCACTCTTTCGCTGTTTTTGGCATAAATGTTTCAGTGAACCGATTTGTACGGAACAAATGAGACCAAAAATAATCAACAAAATTTTGATTTAATCATTAAAAAGTCCTAAAGTGAGAAACATAATAAAGAATACGTACTTATGAGACCTTCAACAAGTTCCCCGTGATCCCAATCTTGAATGGACATTTTACGATGCGATGGAAAAGCATCAACATGGACAAACTTCTTTCAGATTTGATATTACCAACTAAAGCATATAAATTTACTTAGTACCATATATGGTATAACATTTTTAAATGTTCTCTTAAACATTACACTTGTCAGAAAATCTAGGAAAGGCTCTTCTCATGACTCAACTGTCAATGACTGTTCGTTTTCATAAACGCTAAAATCCAGTTAATAATCCCACGTTTCAGATAGTGAACCAAAGCATACCGTGGCCGTAGATCGTGTACGCACGCTAAAAGTTCCTATCTCTAAACAATAACTCGATCTGATGTAAAACGAATTAGCATATAAACTAAACGCTTTCGTATTCGAGTCACTAAAAGCCATTACGTTTGACCGTACAAAACTCACGCATACGAGATAAAAATGTAAATTCGGTGACATTGCATTTTGTATTTCGTCAGCAAACACTTTTTTAATTAATTCCCTTATTTATTTGCGAACATTGATGGTTATATTTAGAGCATATGCCGATAGAATGGTGACATGCTTTCATGAATTTTCAACTGATGCTAGTTTTCCACGATGATTAACGGTTTATTACAACTGAAATGTTTTGTATTGAAAAGTTTCAAAACAAGTAAATAACACAGCTGTCATAATATTGTCATTACCGAGAATTTATTCCAATAGTATATTTACGGTATATTTTTAATTACATTTAATTTTAAAGACAAATTATGTATAACAAATTCTGTTCAAAAAAAACAATTTGAATTTCGAATACTAATTTTTTTACGTATGCATATAGAAGACGAACTGGCTATCAAGAAATTCCATTTCATAATTTAAAGGTTTCAGTCTGGAACAGACTAATCAAATAGGTTATTCGAAGGAGTCTTTATTGTATATGTGATATGTTCTAGACCAATCTTGCGTAAAGGTATTAGGCGCGAAAGTAGTCCCAGTATGTTATTTACCGACGCTCTACCGTTTCCAACCAACCTGCCTCAAATAGGGTTAGCGGTGTTTTAAATTTGTATTGAAGTAATTTAAAAATGATTTCCTAAAAATTTTTCTCCACTCCATTAAAATTTCCAAGTATTTATATATTTACCAACAAATGATGTCCAAATTAAGATTATTTTTGTGAATAAATGAGAATCTGTAATAAATTAAACAAAAAAAAACCCTTTTAAGAAAGATTTTATTCAATGATATTGAATTTAGAATGACGTCACACAACTAATAGTGTATTGTCATCCAACCTAAATGGGCATACAAAATTTTAGCTTAATCATTTGATGGTATCTGCTTCAAAATCGGGTCGCAAGATTAGAAGACAAGAAGAAGACCCGAACATCCAAACATACTTTGCAAGTTAAGTAAATCTTTTAAAAATATTTGCGAGAGAATTTTAATGAATTGTTAAATGTCAATATAGTTCCTACAAAATGACGTCTATAGTCTTTGCGTGAAAGATCAACAAGCATTCATATAGATTTTTTTTGAATTTATATTATTACTAAGGATGGCACACATAAATAAACTAAGTTAAACTTTTAAGTATAAGCAGAACGCTTTAGTTCACCCAAAAATATCAACTTACAATACTCGATAGTCAGCCCTACATTGTTCCGTCTGATTTTGTCGACTTCGATTTGTCGATACCGTCTTTAGTGGTTTCAATTTAGTGTGCTAAGACTCGAGACTCCGGTCGTAATACGTTGGTTGAAATCATTTAACTGAGACCCATTCACTTTGTTCCTACTACGGTTATGTAATTTGAATTTGTTCTAGCTTGTCGATTCTTGAGTTGACTTGTTATTGATTGATTGTATTTGTTATTCAGTTTCTATAGCTATCCTACTAATATTATAAATGTGAAAGTTTATGAGAATGTATGGATGTATATTTGTTATTCTTTCACGCAAAAACGGCTGGACCGATTTAGTTAAAATTCGATATAGACAGGTGATACCCTAGATTGGCTCCGGGAATGAGAACTACGCGGGTAAAATCGTGGGGCACAGTTAGTCTTTTCATACATTGATTACTATCTATCTGTATAGTGTACATCTCTTATATATGTATTGTGTAGATTATCGATTCGTCTTCACCGATTTCAAACTATTTTATAATTGTCAAAGGATATTTTAAATCGAAACAAATAGGAGCCCATTACGAGGAACACTAAAGTTTAGTAAGTTCTGTAACAAAATACTTAACGATACCATAGTTCTTAATAGACGAAGTATTCAAGTTTATACAATTTATACTATAAGTACATAATCTAAATGTACATTCGATCCAAGGCACTTTGTAATGGAATCGCTTGAGATCCAATGTGATTGAAGTTGTGAGTTCGTGTCCTCGTATTTGTAGCTTCAGTACGAATCTGACGCAAGCTTTGACATTTATTTTACTAATAGATTTTATTATTAAATACATATAGAGATTATTCTTCGTTTTGAGTGAAGCTCTTGTAGACTACCCTATGGGCTTTTTGGGGAAAAGGACCATGTTTTATATTAGACTTCTATGCTTCAAAAGCCCACTGTCTCCCATATCATCGTATGTTATAAGGGTAATACACAACTCTTTCAGAATGTTTTGCGACTTTAGTACACCCTCTTAAACTAAAAAAAACAATAAGGCTTCGCTCGCATTGAATCAATTAAATAAATATCGGAGAAATGTTTCCTATACTCAATCTCATACCTCCAAGAATATGTGTTTATAAGGTCATTATTATCGGTCCAATAGTTTATGCGTGAAAGCATAACATCCCTATTTTCACATTAATAATATTAGTAAGGATTATAGTTATAATTCGGACACATTTCTGATACACATACATACATGTATCCAATACATTAAACACGATTGTCAAAGGCTTAGGCGCTGTCGCGTATTGCCGGCTGGTCGGCCGTGTTAATTCCCATTCAAGTGACAATACACCGAGCCGTATGAACGTATGAACAAAATATCCACGATTATACTGCGGTTAATAGATTAATACGTCTCTATGTCACTTTGGCTTTGTCCGACTAATGGGCGGAAATGAATTAGAATTTAGTATGAGTATTCGGCATGCGTATTAAAACGATCGGGCGGTGAGAGCTGGATTTTAGTTTAATACTCAGTTATTAAAGCTTTAGCGTGATGTGCTCTCGAATTGATTCCGCTGTTTTGTTAATAGACAGCTGATTGCAATTTGTTAATATAATTTATTCATATTTCAACGATATTTGTGATGCTGTAGTTTTAGATATATATACTTTGTTCAGGGTTGCACCTAATTTCGAAGTTTTACCGGTACACTGCTTGGAATACTATGACGATTCAAATGGTACTTTATGTAGTTGAATAAATATTTATTCGAATTTATTTTGACTTAACGATAATTATCGAGTCAATATTTAAAAATTGCGTATCATAGGCTCTATAGCTCGGTTTCTATTGGTATAGGTATTTTAAAATTTGTTAAATAGTAATAAATTTTAGGTTAAGTTTCAATGATATTATATTAAATAGATATGTTATAAACGCAAAATTTTGAAGAGGAAAAAACATCCTAATTAGGACGTCTTACCTTTGGGGGATTGGTTGCCGGTGCTTTTACGCGCAGCTGACAAAACTAACTATATCTTTTTTTGTTGGTTTTATAATTTACCTCTTTCAATTGTTTTGACTTGTATGTACCTATGTGTGCTGTCGCTGCTGTGCGGAACTTTTTTCGGTTGACTTGTAGCTGTATAACATATCTATTATCTATAATATCATTGTTAAGTTTATGAGTTCAGTTTGTATGTGAAGACATTTAAGATTAAGATTAAGAAGATATTTTTTATAAGAATACTAAGTTATAACCATCAAGACAAGATTAGTATCGACTTGGAGCCCAGTTCTATTAATTAAATGGGACGATAGCAATCACACTACTGACTATAGTCAGCAGATTTCTATGGTCGGCCAATGAAGGTAAGGAAATAAGGTTTTTCGTTAGATGTGATAGAATTAATTGGTGTCAATTTCAGGTTTATGACAATTTGGGTTTGTAGGTGTGCGTGCGTGTGTGTGTGTATGTGTGTATGTGTGTGTGATTGTAATGTTTTAATAAATACGTTATACTTATCTTAGATTTCATCTATATATATAAAAGAAAGTCGTGTTATTTACACCATTTATAATTCGATAGCGGCTCAACTGATTTGGCTGAAATGCTTGGTGGGGATGTAGTTTAGAACCCGGAGAAGGACATAGGATACGTTTTATCCAGTTTCCAGGGGAATAATTTTTTTATGAAAGTAAACGCAAACGGAGTCGCGGGCAACAGCTAGTTTGTAATCTATTAAAGTCAACGTAAAAAAAAGTTCTATTACATATGAAATATCACTTGAATATGTATGTACAAAACAAAACGTAAAATTTACCGAAATAATTATGTTTAATTATTATTAATGTTTAAGTAATAAAGTTTAAGTTAAAGCAAATTTCATATCGATCTTTGTTGTCATTTAAATAAATAGTTATATTACAATGTTCCTTATTGATTCCATTTCTGTTCTTGAATTGGTTTTTAAAATTAAACATGATATAAGCAGTATATAATGTTCCTAATCAGCTTGTTGCGTAGTATATGTGTCAATGGTAGGATAACAAATCTGACAATTCTATGAAATAACGCTATCACCTGTAAATCACTCGAAAACCCGCGGTGCATCAATAATTTTGTTTGCGAGTAAATATTAGGCACTGGTAATATACATCGGTGCGATTAGTCAGCGTAAATTATTGTCTGTGTATGTATGTATGATATTTTGTACCTCTATTCATAGAACTTGTTTGATTTAGCTTACCATTGGATTAGAAAGATTTGAATATAAGGAAAAGGAGCAAACTGTCACATAACTTTATAATATGCACAATAGTAAATGTTCTGTTTTTTTTCTGTATATGTAATGATGATGTTAATCATCATATTCCCCCACCGCTCTCTGTTTAGTTAAGTTAAATTAAGTTAATATGTATACTATTTTGGGATACTGTCTCGTGCAGTTACTAGTGCTAAGCATATATATTATCATGCGATGACAGTATCCTGTTTGTGTATTAAATTAATAAATAATAAATCATTTTTTCAGTTTTCCCTCTGGGGGGAAGGGTAAAAAGTTAAAAGATGATAATGGAGTAATGACAGAAAAAAAATGGAAAAGTATAATGGAACTATGGAACGGTAGAACAGTGGAACAGTGGAACATTGGAACAATAGAGTATCAGAATAGCACAAAAGTTATATAATAGCATAATGGAAAGGGAAAAAGGCGATAAAAAAGAAAACAGCGAAACAATATAGTAAGAAAATATAGTTAAAAGTACAAAACAATAATCAGATAGT
Organism: Eurema hecabe; assembly: GCA_026213755.1. Classification (NCBI taxonomy): domain Eukaryota; kingdom Metazoa; phylum Arthropoda; class Insecta; order Lepidoptera; family Pieridae; genus Terias; species Terias hecabe. The sequence goes on from JADANM010006225.1 coordinate 3,772,072, forward strand.
CAAGAATAATAGATTTACGATCAAATAGGCTCGCGCGAGTGTTTATAGATAACGTATGTTAATCAAGTTTTAAAATATTAGCGCGATATGTACTTATGTCATATGTGACACATTACTGGTTATGATGAACGGTATTGGAAAATTTATATCCTCAGTGTGGCGTGAACATGAACATGAACTCTATACCAAAATTATATATTTTCATAGACATTTTTAATAGTAAAATTGGGATCTAGAGAACTTTATACTTTAAATATTCATTTATAAGAAAATGCAACGTTAATAATAATTGTTAATCTATTTGTTTAGTTGATCAAAAATTTATATAAAACTTATTTGTGTAAGAATTTTTAGACAGGCACAATATTGATTATAAATTATATTCTTCAAAGATAAACCAGAGAGAAACTGTTAGCTGCTCTTTTAAAGTAAAAGCCTATAAATATATACATATTCAATTCAATAATCCCTTCCCAAACTAAAGAATTATTACATAATATAAAACAAAGTCTTTTGTCTGTCCCTATGCTTGCCTTGATCTTTAGAACCACACACTTTTTTCATGCTTTTTTTAATAAAAACAGTGATTCAAGAGAAAGGTTTATAATATGTAGCTATGCGTAATATATGCGAAACCGGGGCTGGCCACTAGTAAAACCAACAAAGCCACTAATTAAAATTTATAATGTTTAGATAACCTAAATGATTTCAATCGAAGTCAATTCCGTGGAATAGGCAAAACTGAAACGCCAATTTTAAGCTATTACTGTATCAATTGTATGCAATCAGCCGACTCTAATCTATCATTAATATGTAAATACACATGTGTTTGTGCACAATTGAGGTTTGGTTAGCTGGAGGGACCTTAGTTTGACTATTGAAATTGAAATCCTACTCTGATTCGCTGCACACAATCATATTGTAACGGAATGCTGCGGCAAAATAAACTTGATTTAACTATTGCTTTTCTTTATGGCAGCTTATATTATATAGGTAAGTATATTATATAGTTAGATTTATAAACGTATAGTTATCATATTATTACAAAAAATGTAATACTTTCAATCGTTACGTAATAACCATCGCAAATTTCATTACAAACACAAGGGATAGTTTTTTTTATTACATGGACTCGTATTTAACAATAATAGTTGAAATATTTTGAGAAGTTATTATCTTAAATGTTAAAAAAATTAAGTGTGTATTTGTACAATATGTTTGCTAGATGATTTTGTAATAGATTTTCAACATCAAGTATACGTTTAATCAAAGTCAAGTAAATCTTCAATCAACCAGAAGAAATATTTTGAATCGTCTTAGTTTTACAGAACAATTATGTACCACAGGTTCAAAAACCAGTTTCTACAAAAAAAGCCGCTTATAACTCTGTAAATTGTTCTATATGGTTAACAAACATTCACTACATAAAAAATCAACAAAAAACCAACAAAACAACAAACATTTACACACACAATTTAAAATCTCTTAACTGAAATCATGAAAATAACTTATCAAGGACAAATGTATAGTTATGACACACACACACACACACACCTACCTCGATTTTCCATTATTTCTGCTTTTATGGCGAGGCATTAATTTATATTATGGATCCCGATATGTCATTAGGGGCTTAGCGGTAATGCTAAATTAATGCCTTGTAAGACGATAATGATTTGAACATATGAGTTTATTACGTAAAACAATTAACGAAAAACATTAATGAAAGAAGTGTTAATTATTTTATGTAATACGGATAAAGAAATTCAGACTTAGGCGAGAGCAATAAAGAAATTCTAGCTATAAATAAGACAGAATTATTAATTAAAAATTGGTTACATTTCGTTATAAGTCAAGCCCTTTTTTAATTTTGATATTATTTAGGGAGTTGTGAAAAATATTTACCTTTAAAAACAAAATAAAATCAAATTCGGTTCATTCTTTCGTGAGAACATTTCATCTTTGTTTGTGTGAAAGAAGTTTATAAGTTTTAAAGTTTGTAGGTACGTGTATTTTTAACACTTGGAAATAACCAAATGTGTCTTTTCTCGTCCCTTCTTCGCCTTATATTACTATATATAGTTATCAATAATTTCACATATTTGAGTCAATAAAATGTTTAAAACGACTAAAGGAAATAGAAATAGGGAACCAACACACTTACTTGAAACAGTCCGTAGCTGCTGTAGGAATTGTTGTGGTTCGTCAGTTTGTCTGTTTGTCTTCCACTCGCGTGTTCGATCAGACATACCCCTGCAACAATGAAACCTTATAAGAAAAATGTAATATAATGATCGTAACAATAGTTGTGTCATTACACTAACTTAAATTAATGTACATTTTTTCTAACATAGAAAGCCAAGCGTATCATACATTTTTTGTTATTATATAAAAATGTATCGTAATATGTGTTGGTAAGCGCATAACTCAATAACAGCTGAACCAATTTACATAGTTCTATTTTAGTGAATTCCTAGATATATATATATATTTTTTTTTTTATTATGGTATAGGTGGTTTTTAACGACTTCATTAAGAAACAAAAATGGTAGGCGTAGTGTATGTAGTTTCGCGCAGGATAAATATGAAGTCGCGTTTGGTCAGCTAGTTATGACTTATGAATGAATATTAATATTTTTTATTAAAAGTTATCATTTAAATTCTTATTTTAATTTGTCACTTCAATATTAATATTTCTCATTACAATATTAAAGTTTTCTATAAACCGAAACGTAATGCACATAGAAAAATCGTATCATTTGATTTTAAATCATATAAATTAGAATTAATTCGGATTTCGGTTGCCCGGTACATTGACAATTAGATCCGTTTCCTGACAATTTTGAACTTAAATGAAAGGGCCAGGATTTGTTTTGTTTGAATTGCGTCCTTTTCATGCTAATACAAGTTCTCTTTGAGAGTTTTCTAGTACTAATTACGGACGGTACTTTTTGTTGCTCGTTGTTAAAATTTTGTAAGGAGTTTCAGTATTATTGTGAGTTCTATTACGCGATTGTATCATCAAGTATTTTTGATACTATTATTGCAATCAATTTGACGACCGCTTGGCGCAGTAGGTAATACACCTGCCTTCTGCGCGAAGGGTCGTGGGTTCGATTCCCACACCGGAAAAATATATTTGTAATTTACATTTGTATTTTTCTGGGGTCTGGGTGTTGCTATGTATTGTATGTATGTATTTACAAAAGAAAAGTAATGTATATGTAATTTATTCCGTTATCTAGTTGCCATAACACAAGCTTCGGCTTAGCTTGGAACTAGATGGTGCTGTGTATGTCCTGAAATCTACATATAGGAACACCCTTGAAGCGTCATGGTATTACAAAAAAAATATTCACCACCGCTTCGAAACTTTGGTAGTTGCTCCTTTTAAGACAAATAGGTACAATTGTAATCAATGTACATAACAAGAACAATCAATATTTATTTAAAAGTGACGCATTAACTACACATTTGTCATCATAAATTCTACAAAAAAAATTAACATAAAAAAATTGTCTTTCTGTTCTGGGACGCATATAATAACAGCTTAATTCTAATAAGATTCTGATCTAATTTTGCTAAATACGGCCCCAAGCAACGAAACTAAAAAAATAAGAAAAGTAAACTTGGCATTTGATGACACATCATACCATCTAAATTATTAATTCTACTCAATAATAACGACCATTCCTGATCCCTTTTCCCCATACTAGTCATTATATATTTCAGCAGAGACAAATAGGTGTATTCAAAGCCTTCCAATATTCACAGACAGAATGATAATATCACAGAAATGCAACGTATTCCAGTTTGTCAATATTAATGTAAGATATTAATTCACATCTGCTTAGACTGCTAATTGAATTTCTCAAGTCAAACAATTAATATTTGCTTAACAATATTATATTTGGTAAAGTAATGGATTATAGTTATTTACGGATTGAGTTTAGTTGGTGTTGCGTAATTATAATGTGTGGTTTTAAGTCAAATATAGGTCGCTTAAGTTGTATCTTGTTATAACATTGAGTATGTTATTGGATTATATGTATGTACAATGTACATAGCATATTATGTTCTTTATTTGTTTTAAACAATTTCGATCAAATATTGATTCATATTTAAGGTAAGGCTGATACATTCTGAATTAAAAAATCGTTCATGACCCGTTGAATGACCGTAACGTTTCCATGTAGTAAGCATCGAGTAGTGGTAGCAGTAATATATATGTTAAGTCTAAAATAAATATCAAAAGCGTGATTCAGAACATCTGCTTCAGACTACGCATTCGCATGAACATAACCTAGGTATAAGTAGCGTCTCGAATCTTTAGCGCTGAACGAAACCTGCGCAGAAGTCAAAAATAAAGTATCGAGGGGCCGGTAAGGCGCGCGCGGCGCGTGATTTGTTCCCCATAATGTTGTCTTTCTCGCACCAATACGTCAATTACGAGCACTATTCTACCGATGCGCAGCTATTCTCGTCCTGCGCTAATCATTCGTGACGCGACCTATACTCCTTATAGCATTAGGGTGTGATTTTCCTTAGATTATTTGCAACACTAACACAAATTTTCCGAATGTCATTTTCAATATACTTATCTAAGCGTCTGCAAGAAAGAGTTTACAATCTACATACATTTTTATAGATTATAAAACCTACAATGTTTGACCATCTTGTAGAGATATATGTGGGTACAAAATTATTCAAGGTAAGGTTTAAATACTCACAGTTAGGTATCAAAGTTCTTGGAAAGTTGTAGCGAAGTAGTTCCCTTGACAGCTGACATCTCGTGAAGGTTCTTTTGTGCCCGTGAGCGCTGTACGCAAGAGCCAGTAGAAGAGTTACTAGGAATGTTGTATGTCTTCTCATTTTGATACCTGGGAAATGGTGTTGTAATCTAGTTTATAATATAACAATTCATTAGAGAAACTATAACATAGTTTTAATGTATTATTGTATTTGTATTTGTATAGAAGTTTTTTTTAGTAGAAGATTCGTAGTAGGAGTAGATATACATATTAGTTTTCTTTTCCACAATTTAACGTTTAGATTATCTCAAAATTAATCTTCTATGGAATATTCCACAGTTGAAATAACAATAACGGCATATAATATATATCTTATTGAAGATGTATCCAACACCTTCATCGTTAAAATATATGTCTATATTTTAATTATGAATAAAAAATATATTAATCAATGAGCAAAAAATAGTCCGTCATATACGCTTACGCTTGCTATTCTATAAAATGACTAACAGGTATTAAAAGGAACGCTTTTAAAAAACTACGAAACATTTTTATCATAACAGCTTGTTCCAAAATTTAAATAAACGCTCGAAAGAAAAGTTCCAAATTACCATAATGTAAAGCAAATGTATTTTGTTGTGTCTGTTCTCGTTGTTTTTCTAAAACACATGCATTTAATTAAATCCATTTCGGAAGGCCAAACGTAAAATCCATTAATAAACAATTCCAGCTCTACAACAGACATTGTCACCTCACGTATGAGTATTGTTGAAATATAATGAAAATGTTCGTCGGAGATGCAAAAACTTGAAACTCAATTAAACAGAGAATCACTGGGAGCCATGTCTGACTAAAACATTACAAATGATTCAAAGGAACTACGCCTTTGCAGTACATGAATTAAGGTATATAATTGCTCGAATTAATTGAGTGCTTCAAACGGACGATGCATACAACCTGTTTATGTATTTCTCATTATACCATTGAAACAAAGCTTGCACAAATGTGGTTCCTATTATTTGCCTTGATTAGAAATTGAACTTCAAATACGGCTTAAGGTAATCTTTTGGCTATTAAATTTTGTAAATACAATGGAATGTTCCCTTGTATGTTAGTGAGAAAAATTAATACAAAAATGGTAAAATAGTGAAATTTAAATTTGAAAAAAGAATTTTATTTTAAATGTTTTAAATTACACGGTCTTAGTTACTATTATTATATTTCAGGTTATTGTATCTTCAGCGGTCCTAACCTTAAAACTGGAACACGTATTTTTTTTAATAAAAAAGTACTTAAAGCTCGCCGTGTACATTTAAGAACATAAAAATAAAATTTTCGGAATTGGTACCCGAAGTTTTGTGCTAAACAAGAAAAATATAAACTCCCCAAACTATATTAAATATATAATATGTAAGCTTAGCAGATCGCTATTTTTTAGTTAGGATTACATATTTAGGATTTTTAGCTTTTACTTAAAGCTCGTGATTTAATTAATTTATTAAAACACTAGCGGACCCGTGCCCACTTTGTTGGGCATAATGTTAACAATCCTTTTTTTATATACAGGCTATGACACTCAGCCATAATGTGGTTTTTTATTGGTGAAAGAATTTTTAAAATCAGTTCCGTACACTCCTTACAATTTAACAAACACACAAACTTTACTTCTTTATAATTTTAAATTATTATGAGGTATATATATTTTTCTGTAATTAAGCAATTTTCCGGTTGTATTTTTGCAGATTGAAGTGGCTTGTTAAATCGCATATAATGTTTTTGTTTACCGATCCGAGCGTTTTACCCATCTGTTTGCTTTTGAAAATGAATTCATCGTATTAATTACGTTAACTTCCAACATCGTACATAGTTTATAAACTATGTCGGCCGTTTTAAATTTAACAGTTTTGGCGCATCTAAAAACTTATTTAAATACATCGATAATTAATTAGTATGTAATTTAAAATACAATATCGGTATAAAATGATTATTTATGTTGTGTTTAAAAAGCTGTTGGGGTTTCTAAATGCTTAGTACAAAAATAAAGTATGAGAAATATTTGGTAGAAGCTTTTAAAATATTTTTGTGTAACAGAATACAACCGTTTAATTGTAATCTTGTAACACTACTGATTAAAATATCAATAACGGAGTAAAAAACGGATATTAGAAGCAGAGAGAAAAAGAGTAAGAAAAAGGGTAGTTGAATTATAATTTAAATGATCTTTATTTTTAAGAAATAGAATACACAAAGAAGGGGAAATGAATTTTGTATTCTTTATTTTATTTATTTTTTATCATGGCAATTGATTATGTTACGACTATTTATAAAAAAATACAATCATAGCCGTTGATAATGTTGGAATTTAGTATTCTATATATTTTAAAATCATTTTTCAAATATAGAACACAAAATCTATTACGTATAATGTAACGATTCAAAATTCTCGGGAGATTAAAGATTTATTGGGCTTCAATTTTGAAATGTTAAGGGCTTAAATAAATTTATATTTACCTAAAGCAGTGCGGATGCGATCGAGGTGCAAGTGCAAGTAACTCCGTGCAGGACGGCTATTACCAATTTAGGCAATTGTACGCATTGCGTGAGACGTTAAGGGGAGGCTTCTCCTGATAGATATTACAGATAAGACGCATTAATGATATAGAAAAATATAAATAAATAAATAAAATACTTCAAGAGGTTCTGTACAGACACAGTGCCATCTTATCCCACGCTAAGCAGAGCTTGTGTTATGGCAACTAGATAACGGATAATTAAATATAATTACTTTTCTTTTGTAAATACGTTCAAACAAAACATAGCAACACCCAGACCACAGAAAAATATTAATGTAACGTATATATTTTTCCGGTGTGAGGATCGAAACCACGACCCTTGCGCATAAAGTAGTTGTGGTACAACTGCGCCAAGCTATGACAGCATCTTCGAGATCTAACCACCGAGTAGTTGAGCCACGCGTGATCCACGCGCTTCTCCCATCGAATTGACCAACAACCATCAGCTTCTCAAGGCTTTCAAGGCTTCCCCGAGCGATATATACATTATTATTGTTATTTTAAATATTATGTTGCATACAACCATTTATAACATACCTTATCTTGGAATTTCTATGCAATTATTACACGAAGAGAGAGAAAGAGAAAAATTCATATTGAAATCTTAGCTAGTAAATATTTAAAGTATTCTCGGTAGATCAGCGCCTTAACAGAAATTGAATTCAATAGAAAACGGCATAGAATCGGCGTATCTTTATCCGGTTATATATTCTACACGTCTATACAATCATAAAATACTATTATTATTTTTTCACTTCAAATATATTATAAGAGAAAACAATGTTAGATACTATCAAAATACAACAAAATTTAATTAATTCTAGGAAATAATTTAACTGTTCTAAATAGTAAACACATAAAATTATACCTGACTATCTCACAATGGCTGTACGACCATTAACTCTAAAATTAACGTAAAAATATGGTATCATTAAACAAATTCATAAACACGAAAGGTCAAACATTTTTGCAAACCTTTAAACAATGCTACGTAACTGGGTGTCATAAGCATTCGTATGTTGATAAACGATACCAATATAAAATGACCCGCCTGGTCCCTTTGTATACCATAACAATGTATGAAGCCTCAGCTTTTGATTGTAAATACAAAGGTCTTTTTTATTTGGCACGGTAAAAAGTTTCGCCTTTATGTATATAATGTGAACGTGTATTATATGTTATGCGTTTGCTCATTTTGTCTTGTTAAGGCTGTGTGGTTTTTAATTATACAATGCGGGGTTAATGTTTTACCAGATGAATAGATAACGTTATTATACGAGACACTATCAATGTAATACAACGCTTTGGTTATAATTAAGTTAGCTTATTTTGCTGGTTTCTAAAGGCTTGTACCCTTAGCCTTACCTAGCCATGAATTGGGCCAGCTCGCCTGGGGTAGTAGGTACTAACCTCTTCCAGAAAACCGACGACCAGTAATGGCAAATTTTTCTTTCTTCACTTTCTCTTTTCACGTCCCGTCCTCTTTTATCCTTTATTCCTTTTTATGACATACATTTTCTTTTTCCCTACTTAAAGTTCGGCAATATTAGTGAGACACTTAGCTCTGGGCGGAGGTGGTTTCCTACCATCAGGCAAACTTTTTTGCTCCCGCATTTCCCTCTCTACCCTCATATAATAAACCAGTTCTATTTATGAACGTAATATTGTATTAAAACATGGAATCAGCTTCTTATGCAGCGTTCTCGAACATATACGACTTAGGGACCTTAAAAAAAGCGTACCTTTCATTAACAGCCCGGCAAAACACTCGTGACATCACGTGTACTCATAAGAGGCGCTGATCACTTTCCATCAGGTGACGCGCCTGCTTGTTTGCCCACTCTTATATAAAAAAAGAACAGAGCATACTTGATCTTATGATCACCGATTCTATGTCACTACAGGTCATTTTCATACAGCGCCCTCCAGTCCTGCTAGATATAACTTTACTTTGGTAAATACATACATATAATGCATAGCAACACCCAATAAACGTAAGATCCTACCAGTTTGCAGCAGTTGAACCCTATTATAACCAAACACTTCTAATTCAGTACATAATGGGAATAACGATTACATTGTTAAGCTTTGTTATTCACAGGTGCCATTAGTACATTATCTAGGTCTAATGTTATTATTTATATGATGGTAGTGAGAGACCACCTCCCCATAAGTCTCACGACGACTTGAAAAAAGAAAAAAGAGAGAATACGTGAAAAAGGGAATTAAAGTTAGGATATAGTAGGACGGAGAGGAAAAAATAGGCGCTACGTTATTTGTAGAAGAAGCCAAAATGCATACCAAGTAACAAAAGACGATCGTAAGATCAATAAAATATATATGAATAGAAGCAATAAAGTGCTTTAGACTATATCTGAATATAGGCTATTTCAGCAAGCGTTTGTTTAAGCAAGAACGTAACAGGTGATTGCTGAAATAGGTCATACATCAAGATGCAAATCGAAGATGGGTCGTGGTTCGTCGGTCACCCTATGTTATCAATAGCTGTGCAATTTGCTGTTATTCCCAACGCATATTTAATATGGACCAAGTTGAAAGGGGATAGCTTTTTCTGATTTTGCAAGATCTGACTTCGTTTGTTCGGTTAGGTTACATTGGATACTTTTTCATTGAATCTATGTCATTGAGTATTAAGGGGAGATTTAAAGCTAGCCATAAGCTATGTGTTCTCTTATATCTGTGGTAGAACGGAGTAACCTTCCTCTGAACCAAAGGGAAGATTCTCGACCAGTCGAACGACTGACTGGCCAACCTTTCTGCCTCAACGGTTATATATCGAGAAGGTGTATAATGTATATATGTTAGTCTAAGTCTCGAATAAATATTATAATCGCGATTCAAAACTCAGCACATTGAATTTCTTTATCTACCACTGGCTTGATCTTTTGATCTGTTTTCATAGATGGCTTATACTATTAGTAATTTCAAATATAAGATGAGTATATTTCGCGAAGTTTTTGGGCACCGGTAATAAAGTTTGCAATTGTTTCAATATTTGTGAAAAAACATTTAAATATTGTACCACTTGTTGGTGGTTATACGACAACATTTTTACATTAAATGGTATTAATGAATGCCACTATCTTCTGTCTGCCTCCATTTATGCTTCTCTCGTGAAGAACCTTACCGGCCTACCAATAACCGAAGCTATGAAGACCGCCAAAGACAGACACATGGAGAAGCCTCGTACTAACTAGACACGAACTTCAGCAATGAAGACGCCTGTTAAGATAAACGTAATATTTAGATGAATAAATGAGTATGAGTGCCCGCTTGTAGCTTCTAACGAATACTCCACAACTCTGCGTCCGGCCGTCACTCAGTGGAAATATCCCATTATGTCGCAACCACACGCATTGCAGTGGCAATTCTTTCCCAAGTACCTCGCAGTATGACCGGAACACTTCTGGAGATCGCTTTTATTTCAGCTCCTGTTTTCTTGGCTTCATTGAATTAATGCTTCGGAAACGCTGAGTTTGATATTTTGTAGGGTATGCTGGGTTAGGCTTTTCATTGATCAATTGTATCCAGTACAAGCTGTTGCTCGCGACTTCGTCCCCGTCGGATCTATTTCTATTATTATGTTATAGTGAGTCAATCTTAGAAGATAGACGTATACTGTCGCCAACTTTTTTTGAGATCATTTAAAGAGGAATAATTCTTTCATTCATATTTTTTGGTATCTTGAACCGTTTTTGCAGCGCATGCAAAGGAAGCTCGCAAAGATGAATAATTTTCCCCGTTTTTTCCACATTTTCCATTATATCTTCGCTGCTATCAGTGGCAGCGTGATGTTATGTAGCCTAAAGCCTTCCTCGATAAATTGTCTATTCAATAAAAAAAGAATTTTTCAATTTGAACCAGTAGTTCCTGAGATTAGCGCGTTCAAACAAATAAATAAACAAACAAACAAACTCTTCAGCTTTATATATTAGTATAGATTAAAAATATTAAACTATTTTTTAAGGTTGCAATCATGGGCAACAAATTATTATTAGCTATGTTTATATTTATGGATTTCTTAACAAAATACAATAAGTCAATTATTATGTCTTAATATTAATAATAACCCATAATATTAATAGCGTTGTTCCATGTCCAGATTAAAAAAATCTTTTAAGGTAGAATTTTAGTTACAATAATATGAGAAATTATTTCTAAAGTCGAAAGTTGTCTTTAATATACAAAACCTACTATCAATATTATACATTAAACTGAAACTTACTCCATATATGAGTCATTCAATGTATAATAATAATTTTAAGACTAGCTCCCTGTGCTTTTATCCAGGCTAACACCAGGATATAATGCTATGTGTTAATGTGTGTAGACTTCTGCGTTCATAATTTATTATCAACTAGCTGTGCCCGCGACTTCGCCCCCGTAGAAAAGTGAATTTGGGCAGCATTTTTGAAAATGCCTAACCTGCGCCAACAAACGTTCAGCAAATTCCGCGTGATACTTTAAATTGCCATAACTTTTTTATTTATCAACCGATTGACATGAATTAAACACTTAATGTTAAGTGAAGCTTATCATAATATATCATTGAAAACCCTATCTAGATAGGATAAGCCGTTTCTGAGATTAGCGAGCAACAAACAAACAGCCAAAAATTCCAAAAATCATTGTTTTGGGTTCTATTGCGTTAATAAAGGTCTCCTATAATATTTTTTCTCATATATCTTCCATGTACAGACAGCGTCTTGTTACGTTTTTATTATATGTATAGATAGATTTACTTAAAACATATGTCTTCTTTCCAGAATGTGGCTAATGGTCACGTTGGTGTGTCTGATCTCTAACACGGTCGGCGAGTGGCGGTGTCCTGAGCTGAGTGCTCGACCCTCTGCAGAATGTTCTTGCGACCTGCCGCATACATTGCGCTGTGCGGGAGACCATACTGCCTTACAGGTAGGAACTAGTCATTTTCTTAAAGGAAAACTGGTCAAAGAAATTCCTTCCTTTTAATGACGTAAAAGACGCTTGCATTGAGTCTAATCAATATTACTACGAACAAAGACAGAGATAACAAAGGTTTAATAAAGGTAGAACCGTTTTCAAAGGTTTACAGATGTTAGTAGGTGAAAAGACTACGATGGTACATTGTTTAACAATGAGTCGGTACGTGGTAACAAGTGGTGTGTAAATTACTCGATCGTTAGATGTTTAAGTGGTTAGGATGGTTCTGCTCTGTGTGGAGCGGTAAGAAGTTTGTTCAATTTAAGTTTTTTTACTTTAATAAGAGAATCTAGAATGACGTCATGGTCAAGACATCTCCAATGAAAACGTGATGTATAGGTCGCGCACGGATGTTTAGCGCTGGACGAGAATAGCTGCGCATCGGTAGAATTGTGCTCGTAATTGACGTATTGGTGCGAGAAAGACAACATGACTGGTGAACCAATCAACGCTCGCGTACCCGATGATCACGCGCCCCGAGCGCCGCGCCGTCCCCTCGATACCTTATTTTTGACTTCTGCGCAGTTTCGTTCAGTTTCGTTCAGCGTTAAAGATTCGTGACGCTACTTATAAGTGAAATTGTTTTGTTAATGTAGGAGTAAAGTTATTCAAATCAAAATCATTCAAAATATCACTCTTAATAATAAAAGGTATACTAAACTAAGTTCTTTAGTCTTCCTAATGGAAAAAATATCTCAATTATAGTTCTGTATCGCGAAGATAATTACGTAGCGTCGCGTCGGTGAATATTCCGAGCAAATCTCGCAACGTATACAAAATGAAACGATCTCTGCCGTCCTGAAATACACACACGACTTGACGCCATTATTACTTTTTCTTCTATAAACGATATCTCATAACCCATCAACGTTGTTTACGAACGGAGAGGTAAATAAAAATGAGGGTATATCTTATAGTCCAAGAGCTGTTAAGTTTCTTAAACAACGTACTATCTTATTCAATAGATGTTGGTTTATACTCGTATGTGATACTTACGAATGGTTTGGTTGAGTACATCAGTAATTACCGTAGGTAACTAATATAACGGTACTCGGAAATTTCAGGTCTAAAATCTAACTTTTCGTCAAACTTCTAATGTTTTAATACAACATGTGGTTAGTTTAACTTTGTAAAATGGTTATGGTAAATGCTTATATTCTTTTAGGTTATAATTTTCCTTTACTACATGGTTTTATGTGTGTATCAATTTATTTAAAACATATCTGCTTTAATAACCTTATTATCAATTAAAGGATACTTCTTATGAGGACTTAAGGGCCGTATTTACCGTATTCTTTTCGGAGTACATAGTTGGACAAGCTTTTAATAAAATTCTCATCACAAATGCGTTTCAGCTTACAAACTATATTTGCGACCGAAGACATCAAACACATATCTATTTCTAACCGCAAATATTTGAGATATTTTTTCTTATATATGTACACAGATAACGGTAGTATTGAGCTGTGATACTTCAAATAGCTAGCTTTGCCTTAATATGACAAAAATAATGAAGCTTTCTATGGACAAAAAATAAAGATTAGTAGATCTATAGAGTACACCCCTAAAAGATCTGTTTTTTTAAACAATAATTATAATAACTCTTTAAAGAACAAATCCAAATTTGGAGGCTTTGAATAACAAAATCAGATTTTATTATTCAATAACTTATTTCATTTTAATATTAATAATTATGTTATAAGCAAAAATTTCCTGGTCTGGAAATGATGTTGATTGAAAAACATTTTTAGGCCCTTCACAAAATATTAAGCGGGTTGATTTTCCCCGAAACAAAAATAAAAGGGAATAGCCGAGCTTGAGTAACTCACTATAGGAATTTGTTTAAAGAGCGCCACAAATAAGAAATTTTCTTTTTAATTGTCTGAATTTAATGAGAAATCTTTCAATGCTCTTAGAGACTGAAGGAAAAAATGTGGATTGAACACGACAATGGAATGGCTGGAAAATTGAATTCGCAAAAACCAAAAGATCTATTAAAAGATGAATATTCGTTTGTCCGGCTTTCATTATTAATTTCTGTTTGAGCTGAGGTTATTGGGAGATAGTAATTAAATTAAATATATGAATTTTCGCGCTTTTTCCGCGTAATTTCCGTTCTTGATGCGATACTAGGATATAAAGTTTTATATGTTAATACATATAGTTAAGACTGGCTAATACCAGTCTTAACTGCATGTCAAAACTAATGCCATAGCCAAATCCAAATAGTTGTTGCATGAAAAAATTCACACATCTTTGCATGCTCAGAACTTTTGGTTTTGGGTTTAACTATTGCCTCAAAATTTTGTAGGTTAATACCTAATACCTATACTTATGTATAACTTTATATTATTATTTTTGTATGATTAGGAGCACTAATGTAAATAATTGGTAAAGTAGCCATTTAATTGCATTTATATAATAATACTAATAGAAAAACAATAAATCCATATAATTACTGCCGTATCCTATTGGGACATCCATCAGAGAACAAGAAAGGCAAGAGAAAACGTCAATAGGACAACCAATAACTAAAACATTTGATCAATTTATCCAGCATTTAAGCAGCCATGACACGTTTAAAATCTCTGTAGCCATTAACCAAATTAAACTGTGTAAGTCTCGAATTGTTAACAACAAACACGGATTGGACAAATTTGTTTTACTTCAAATAAATTGAATGATTGGAATCGAGCTCCATCGTTAAATTAAACCGTTGAGCAATTTCTAGGAGCCAAGCTTAGTTTGTGTTTCTTAAGTAAATGTACAATTTAATTAATGTTCTGCCTTAAACAAATATGGAGGGATAGCGGCGGTTTTAATATAAAACTTCATTAAATATGTACCGCGAGTGTTGGAAATATAAATGTAGGTAATTAGTTATTGTTCGCTCTGCTTGTAAGCTGTTTATCAGACGAGATAGTACCGGGAGCGGCTATGTATGCGTTTCGTCTTTTTGTATGTCTTGTTGCTTTATTTATTCTGGAACCAAAAACTGTTTTATTTGCTGATGATTTTTATATAATAAGAGAGGGTTACCACTTGAATTCCTAGCCAAAGAGGGTGATCCCAATTAAATTAAAATGGAAGAAATTTGTTTGAATTTTTATATTAATAAGTAACTTATTTAACACATAATTTGCAATGCATGATCGAACTGTTCAGTCCAATAATTACTAATCGCGTAGTTTCATTGGACAATGACATTATATTATTATAATAGACATTCATTGGAATGTACTTAATAGTGATATGCTTGAACAGATATTGTCGCTAAATTATTATATAGAGCGACTAAACTAAATGGTATTTAATACAGTTACTTATTGAAATAACAAATTTAATAACACTGACCTTTAGTTTAAGTCCATAGACAAATGATGTTCTTTAAAAAAAACATATGTTAAACTTAACTAGGTACTTAATTTTAACATAAATACTCATTATAACGTACACTATATATTAAAAATGTAGAGAACTCAATTTTATTTATGGTTTGTGTTATTTAATTTGAAATCCACAAATTATGAATAAAATTTTTAATTATTCCATGTTGTACCTACTTATTTTACTTCGCCTGGTGCTTTAAAGTGATATGATCATTTAGCATTTCTTATGAATTTTCTTATATTACCTTATTCATAAAATCAAAGAAATATACTCTTTAGTTAATATTATATTTAAATTAAACTTCAATATCTGAAATATATATTTCAGATAATCGGCCGCCACCTTCGAGAACAAAGATTTAAGAATAAGAATACGGCGGTATCCTTACTAGACTGTGCGTTACGTGGTGTGACGTCATTACCTTCGGCATCCATATCTGAGCTAGCTGGCGTTGGTCTACATGGCTTAGTAATATCTTCGGGCGATATAAGACGAGTACAACAGGGCGCTTTTAGTAGCATCGCTGCTACGTTGCTTGCTTTAGGTAAGTCATTGATATATTAATTATATACTAAAGGACCAAGAACGCTACCTTGCAGTAGCCCTGTATCTGAGTTTGCTGGCGTCGGTCTACATGGCTGAGCGATGTATTCAGGTGATATAAAACGAATGTAACAGCAGTACCGCTGCTCTAGACTATGTTTTTATGAAAATTCTGCCTTAGTAATCTATTATAACAATTAAGACAATTTTTTAGCTTTCCAGCAGCTTTAATTATTATTTTGTAAACAATTTTTTTTAATATTTTAATGTTAACAGTGTTAAATTAAATCTTGTGGTTAAAAATTTAAAGTTTATAATTGACTTTTATATGCAGGTTTACCGAACAACCAGCTGCCGACAGTGCCCACGGAAGCTTTATCAAAACTGACGTATCTGGATCGCTTGGACCTATCTAATAATAAAATACACGCGCTGGACGCTAACTCATTTAAGGTAAATTTACAATTTTTATAAGTTTTGTATTAAATAAAATGAAACTAGCGACCGAATTGGCTTCACTCGCACCACTATGCATGAAAATAGAGCTTTAAATACGAATTTCAGAAAAAAACTTGATTTTTTGATATTGTAATGTGCTACGAATAAGAACTTGAAATTTTAGGGAAAGAGTAAGTTTTAGAAAAAAATACCTTTTATGAAAGTTGTAGAACATAAAATTTTACATCAAAATGATATATTATTACAAAATTAAGCGAAATAATAGGCTTACAGCTTGATTCAAGATGAAATACATAACATACATTCATAAAACATACGATTATATTTAAATAGAGATTTAGACAACTACTTGGTATCCAAAGCAACTATA